>JADWQK010001515.1:690974-826657 GCA_017933935.1 Sesamia nonagrioides
TTCAGGGCTTTACGCATTAATGTTCAATTCCTGAATCCCTGAAGACAGCGTCAATAAAATTCAGACTTCGTACTAACAATTTACTGTGAAATATCAACAAGAGACTGTTGATTCTATGAATGAAAGTGAATGCCTTGTGTTGCTACGGCGTAGCAAGCTTAATGGCTGCTACGCCGTAGCTGTGACGTCGTAGCTGAGAACCAAACCTCGCGTAAAATGTATCGGCTTTTTTTACGTTCTGAAGGATGTTTCATACTGTAAGGAAGATTACGTAACACCACGCTTGTATTTACTGAAAATATAAGAAGTGGAATACGTTAAGTAAACCGTAATGTTTAAATAACTCGTGTAATGAGGCAAAACAATTACCATTTCGTTATCATTATCCCAATTCCGTCTAATTTATTTAGGTTCGGCGCAACATCTCTTTTCTTTCTGTGTTTCTCTCTTAGTACTTATCTAGGTATTGACACCCTTTCTAACCATATCGTGATTCACACAGTCCGTCTATCTTTCCTTTGGCTTTCCCGTAGGACATTCATACTGAGATTCCAAAATGTTTTTTTTTTAAGTAATCCATACTAATATTACAAATGCAAAAGTATCTCTGTCTGCCTGTCTGTCCATTTCACGCCAAAACTACTGAACCGATTGTAATGAAATTTGGTACACAGATAGTCTAAAGCCAGAGAAAGGACATAGGCAAGATAACATCCTGCTATGACTAATAGGAGCAGAGTAGTAACAAAAATTGTTGCGAAAACGGGATTGCTCCCATTATTTTAACAAGCGCTTAATTTATATCAACTCAGCTCCTGTAAACTGAAGTCCACGCGGACGAAGTCGCGGGCAACAGCTAGTTTCTAATAAAAATGAAATACTTCGCAAATTATGATAAGTATGGATTAAGATTTCTTAATAGACCATTTTGGTTAGGATCCCTGGTTAGAATACCTAAATATTCTAGGTATTTCTAGCGTTTAACATAGCATGATAACAGGTTTCCACAAAATTTTCCAGTTACCGATATGTTAACATTCATATTCTATGAATACAAAAAAAGAAAAATCGAATAAACGAATTCAATTCAAAAATCTCCATAAAACTTTCAGGCGATCGGTTCAAAAACGAACCATACAAAAATATTATATTCAATTATCCCAAAACATTTTTTAATCAACCACAAATCGGATAAACCACCAAACTTGTACTATTGTACTAAAAACAAAAAGTAAAACTGGTTTAAACCGATTACGACTGGTCCGAACCTACCTTTTTCCGGACAAAATGTCATTAGGATCATATTGTGATATAGTCGTTTCAAATAGAATGCCCGCGTCGTTCAGTGTAATTTGAACCTTATGACAGTGACATATGACGAGCGCTCGTGAATTTCAAGGACTATATATATAACCACATACCGCAGTTTCGCTTGCTATAATTTGATTTATAATTTGCGTACGAACGAAAGGCTAAAATGTCCCATTAACTGTGGTTTCATTCGCGGTGGAAACTATTTGGCTTTATTAAGCTTAATTTTATGTCCGGTATTCTCAGTAATTTGATAGTTATATTAAGTTGGGTTATGATTTTAATTGTGAGGGCATTTTGTGATGCGTTAATTGAGTGTGCTTTTATGAAGTGATGGTTGTGGTTAATTAGTACAATTAAAACAGTTTTTTATTACTATTATTAATTTATACGTCATTTTCGATAGTTTTATTGGGAAACAAAACATATCGATGTTCAAATACGTTTTACGTCTGCGGGTGCGTTTTCCGCACGAAATATTTACCTACAAGTAAATGTGCCAGATCTAGCTGTTTGTTTATGTGTATTTTGTGAACGCACTCATGACACAGGAGAAATAGTAGTGTGTGGCAATCTAAGACATCCAGACACATAACATACAGTTCGTCAACAGCCCAAGTATAGAAAGACGTAGTAACTACCTAAGATATAGGATTCATCATCATGTAATGATAAAGAATACATTAAATAGTTTCAAAAACCGTGAAAATTTGGCAAGGCGAGTGGTGCGTGCAGTTGTACTCATTCCAACTAATGCCAAGGCAGAGACACTTGTAAGGACTCAATCTCGTACTGAGGACGGGTCTGAACAGTTGTGTTGCGATGTGTGCCGGGTACGATGCGCCAAATGTTGTTTTTTCGGCGTTTGGTCGTGGAGGGTCTCCAGATCAATCTTCCTCTGGCGCAGCTTCGTTGGTCGTGTTGTTGGGTTTAACATTGCATCACCGCGCTCAGCTACCGTCTTCCTTCCTATTCCCTAAGTTTTTTAAGAATAGGCTTAATAAACTAGCGCACTTTACCATCAACGATTGCATCACTGCTTACCATCAGGTGAGATTACACTAGTTTATAATTATGAAAAAAAAATTTTTCAAGGAAAATTTTTCTGTAAAAACTTACAGAATCAATCGACAGGTAAGCTTAAAAGTAATCAAAAGCAGTTTTTAACTCCATAATTACGTTACCAAAATTCATAAAACTTTTTATAAATAACAGGATTGTTTCAAAACTACCCTCAAAACAACAGAAACAAACTTTTGGTTAAATAAACACGGGCCTTCTTTCCGGCCTGCTCTCAGGGGAGAAGTCTCGAAGATAACAAAACCTAGTCCAATGTAAGGAAAAAAAGATGGAATTTAATAATATATTCAAGGATACTACAGCATGGTGCGGATCGAGTGTGCGTTCAGACCTCTGTTTACTGATAAGACAATGTAGGGGTTATGTTTTGGTATTATTTATATTAGACGACTTTTAACTTTACAGTAAGGGTCAAAAGTGGAGTACCTACCATTTTTGAACTTTATTGCAAAAACAATAAGTGTCAAAAGTGGTACTCCACTTTTGACCCTTTACTGTAGATGTTCAAAAAAAAAGTCGCCCAAATAGCCCAGCGGATTAGCTCTCTGAAGTGGCAGTGTTCGGGGCACATAGCTCGTAGAGCCGATGGCCGATGGGATGGCAGAAAGACTCTTGAATGGTAACCACGCGGTCGCGGTACCGGCAAGCGCAGCGTCGTGCGCCCACCGATTAGGTGGTCGGATGATCTGACCAAAATTGCAGGGAAGCGCTGGATGCAGGGCAAGTCCAACCGTTCATTTTGGAAATCCTTGGAGGAGGCCTATGTCCAGCAGTCGACTTCATGTGGCTGAGATTATGAAGATGATGATTACCTTTTAAGGGCACGTCTTTTCTATCATTACGCTGCCTCACCTACATTTAAAATAGAAGGTCACAAGATTTAGAGTTTTATTTTTTGTGGTTTCATTGCTCCTCTCAACCAAATCACTCCCCTTCAAATCTCTTTATAATCCTTAATTGACAGGTAGAGAATGCCTATGGCATTAGTCCGCTTTTGTACCTTTTTTAGGCGAAAAATATAAATACAGTAGGTCCCCGATCATCCGGACCTTAGGTGCGTTTTCCAGAAGGAAACTCAAGCATTGATCTCTGCTTAAACATTACTTAAAACTAGTTTCAACCAATCAAAAGGCTTCAAATGAGACTTAAGTAAAGCTTGAATTTTGAGTGACGTTCTGTACTACGGACCTTAGTTATCTGGAATCGCGATTATCCGGACTGCCAACCGTGTCGAGTTATTCTAACTGGCATAACGCGACGCCACATTTGACCGCCCCTCCTCGCATACAATACATAAAATTTATAAAAAAACGTTGATTTCTTTTTATTTTTTAACCGACTTCAAAAAGGATCAGGTTACTCAATTCGACCGTATATATGCTTTTTTTTTTATGTTTGTTCGCGCATAACTTCGTCGTTTATGAACCGATTTTGATAATTCTTTTTCTGTTGGAAAGAAGACGTTCCCTAGGTGGTCCCATGATAAGGATATCAGGGTTTGATGGTGGAAGACCAGAAAAAACAAGGGGAACTTTCAAAAGTTGCAGGGGCGACTAGTGCATTTCTTAGCATTTTCATTAAGTATTATAAAGCACTACAATTCAATAAAGGTCTGGAGTAGATCTGATGATGGAGCCGGGAGACAGTCAAAGGAACTCCTCAACAATTCACAGCAGCTACCTTGTGTTTGGGCTCGATTAATTTGTATTGATAAGAACTTTACACCTAGATGGGTTGTCACTGTCATAAAAGCTCTGATGACGAAGACAAAGGCCAGTTCCGGGAACTCCTCAACGGTTTACAGTAGCTACTTTGTGGTTGGACTTCATTCATTTATATTGATGAGACCTTTGCACCCATTGGGTTAAAATAATGGTCTGTAGTAAATTTGATGATGAAGACCATAGGCAGTTGAGGGAATACTTACGGGTAAAAATTAAAGTAAACAAAATTACGTCGTTTCCCAACTATATTTGTGTCAGCTTCCAGTCTGAACGGATGCAACTGAATACATAGTACTTTTAACAACTAAAAAGTGTAAAATAAAAACTTTTTTACAAAAAAACAACCGACTTCCAAAAACCACTACAAATTGAAAAATAACTAATTTCGGAAGTCGGTGTCAGAAACGAATATACAAAACCAAAGACACCGACTTCCGAAATTAGTTATTTTTCACTTTGTAGTGGTTTTTGGAAGTCGGTTGTTTTTTTTGTAAAAATGTTTTTTTTACTATAAACTAGTGCTTGGCCGCAATCCCGCCTAATGGTAAGCAGTGATGCTTATCCGGACAGTTTGTATTATCCGGACTTTCGATTGTCGGGATGTCAACCGACAACAATTAGTCTGGATAATCGGGATGCTACTGCATATGTATACTAATATATAAAGCTGAAGAGTTTGTTTATTTCTTTGTTTGAACGCGCTAATCTCAGGAACTACGGTTCCGAATTAAAAAATTCTTTTTTGCGTTGGATAGTCCATTAATCCAGGAAGGCTTTAGGGTATATGACATCACGCTGCGACTAATAGGAGCGGAGCATACTAACTCTACGCGAACGAAGTCGCTGGCGACCGCTAGTAGTATATAATAAGCAACGTTAACAGAAAACGAAGTAACTCGTGGTTGCCTAGTGGTTAAAACACCAGCCTCTCAAGTATGAGTGCGCGGGTTCGATTACAGGTTAGGCAAGTAGCAATGTAAATTTTCTAAAGTTATATGTACTTTCTAAGTATATCTTGGACACCAATGACTGAAGGTGAAGGAAAACATCTTGAGGAAACCTGGACTTTAAGTCTGAAATCGCCAACCCGCATTGAGCAAGCGTGGTGATTACGGTCAATCCTTCTCTGTATGAGAGGAGACCTGTGTCCAGAAGTGTGACGATAAAAAGGATGAATGATGATGAAGTAAAGCGTTGTTGGGGTGGAGTCAAGAAAAGAAAATTGACGGGGACAAAACTAAGTGCCTTCAAACCTCGGAAGTTGGACATCACATAAGATGACATGATTAGGTATACATAAAACGCGAATGTTCTCATATCGTGTCGCAGTCGTTACGTCTCGAGTAAGAGGCACCCCGTTATCGTTCATTTTAGGGTTGGAGACCGCGGTCCCAATAAAACGTTTACTGGAGATTCATCTCAAAACCCCATTGTCAGTTTTTATTGAACCCTGTTGAGTTGTTTAGATAAGATATTGGTAACTTTGAGTTCGGTGAGATCAGATTAGTCTCGCTGTGATGGAATTATTTATAATTTCGCCTGGAGCACAGGCGAAGAGTCGGTTTTCTAAAATATGCATTTTGGAGAGTGTGCGAGGAAATTGAATGACTTAGTTCCCTCACCTCCGTTCCATCAATGGACGATCCCTTAAGTTGTTGACACCACTACGGTCCACATGAAGGGTTTCGCCTCGACTTTCATATCACGTACGTCGAGGGACTGGGAGAATTTGCAGCGGCGGTGTTTCCGTCTGACTACAATTTAAGTGTCTTGAAGGCTAGAGTGGATAGGCTCTTAATAAACTAGCTCGCTTTACCATCAACGATTGCCTCACTGTTTACCACCAGGTGGGATTGCAGTCAAGCACTAGTTTATAAACACAAAAAAAAAAAAAAATATAATAATCGGAATACTTGCAACTTTCTCACCGAGAAATCATCATTGCCATACATTGAAATGGTATACAATAATTTCAAAACACCCCTTTTTTGTTTGGGATGGGAAATCATAGCGCGGAGCGGAAGGGCTTGTCAGACTTTTACTGACTAAAACCCACCCGTGTTTCTTCACTTGCCTATGCGACGGCCAGGGCCAATATTATAAATGCGAAAGTAACTCTGTCTGTCTGTCTGTTACGCTTTCCCGCTTAAATCTCTCAACCGATTTTGTTGAAATTTGGCACAGACAATATTTACACCCTGAGAAAGAACATAGGCCTATGCGACGGCCAGGGCCAATATTATAAATGCGAAAGTAACTCTGTCTGTCTGTCTGTTACGCTTTCCCGCTTAAATCTCTCAACCGATTTTGTTGAAATTTGGCACAGACAATATTTACACCCTGAGAAAGAACATAGGCTACCTTTTATCCCGGAAAAACTTGATGTTCCCGAGGGAACCAAGCGGACGAAGCCGCGGGCGGAAAGCTAGTCTACAATAAACCTAAATGTCCATGCGGGCCCAGAGCGGATTGATAGATGTCACATGTCATGTCTTCAAACTTTTTGGCTCTAGGACATGCCTTATTCTTTTCTTCACTATTTTTGCCTTCACCTTTTTGAGAGCATTGGTGATGAAATCATCATCATCATCATTTCAGCCGAAAGACATCCACTGCTGGACATAGGCCTCCCCAAGGTTCTCCACGATGACCGATCCTGCGCCTCCCGCATCCAGCGGTTTCCCGCGACCTTCACCAGGTCGTCGGTCCACCGTGTCGGGGGCCTACCCACGCTGCGTCTTCCGGTGCGTGGTGCGTGGTGGTGGATGAAACAATTTACACAAATTGAATCGCCTGGCAGGGGTTATAACTTCGGCCGATACTACTAGGTCACCGATGCCCACTCCCTCTTCCCGAGAGAAGGCCTGTGTCCCAGGAGTGGGTATATTAGGTTATATTATGTTAAGTAACCTAAATGTCAAAATTTTAATTTTCTTCGAACGGATAAGATTAACATTAAGAGGGAACTCTAGTGGTGCTTTCTCTATACAAACGTATTCCGCTGTTTTCTTCGTGGATAATGCTTTTAGAACATTTTTTTTCTACAATTTTACACCGTGATTATACATGCCCCTATCATTTGATTTTATTCGAACCTTAATTAATAAAAGAAATACGATACTTCAAAATCGCACAAAATAACCCATTTTTACCGTGATGTTCAGATGACTATTAGGTAAACGTGATGTTTTTGACAAAAAAGAAAATAATAGCACCATATGTATACTTTTCCTCTAAATTTTGATATAAAATAATTGAGATCTGTCGTGTTTTGAAAAAGAAAACAGCGGAATACGAAACGTCTTTTGGGCAACGTTAAAATCAGCCTGAGCTGCAACTGTCCTCTTCGCACTTCACTGGGAGAGGTTGGAAGCAGCGCGACAGCAATAGTTTCTTCAAATACCTATTTTCCAAATTCCTTGGCACTAGAGTCCCCTCTTAAGGCAAAGGCATAATTTGTGAAATCTGTAATACAATTAGCCATGAACATTCTCATAGCCCTTAGTTTAGATTTTCATTAAATTATTTCAGAACAGAGTATTAGACACTGTTATCTCGCTACCTCCACCCATAGAGGCCCAAAACACGCTAACTACCATTCCGAAATAATAGTAACTTTAGCCAAGTAAATACAGTTTCCTTGTTAATACGGTTCTCGATTACGACCGTCATAACGGTTATCTCGTGTCTCAAGATTGCGATTAAACGTTTTTATTCGCTTACGATGTTTACTCTTACGATCTTTAGAAGGCACGGTTATTAGAACAATGTTTGTCTGGGATATTTCACGCTTCTACGTTGGAAGGGCGGATTATAAAATTATCATTTTACGTGTTAAAAGGTGATGGATTAGAAATGTGTTTAGTCATCGTTCAATTCGTTAAGATTTCCCATTATCCCTAAATAGGAAATTTCAATTTCGTACATATCATAATCTACACTTACAATTCATTTGCCCAAAAATGTGAACAGCTATATCTGGTATATCTTAAGATTAGAAAAACGCTTCTTCTTTCAATGTCTTGTTAAACCGTTACCACATTTCGACAGTATTAGCGAATTCGACCAAAATTCAATAGTACTGTCGAACTTCACACACACTTCAGAAAACACACAAGGGGCGAAACTGACAATACTTTTATCCGGTGTCCAAAGAATTCCTTCCATTTAACAAGCACAAGGTTTCACAAAACGGATCTGTTTCGGCTCTTGGACGCGTAACTCAATCGTGTCACGAAGAAAGGAGCAGAAGGACCAATAGCGTGCGTGAAATATGGCCTCGAGCGATGCGTCTTACGAAAGGAGTTGATTCTGTAACCATCATACCATGAAAAGTTATGTGAAATGAGCGTAGAGTCATTCTAACTTATGCCAGAGATTGACATTATTAACTCTAACTGCACATATTATTGCAATAAATATTTAGACTAGTAGTGAGGGAGCGGGAATCCCAGCGCCCTCACGCCTCTTGCCACCGCAGGAGACAACCAGGTCGGGAAACCATATACAACAGATCGGGCAGCTCGTCGCCCGGTAAGGACCAAGCCCAGGTCGACAGCGCTTTGTGTTTCACGCGCGCTTCATAGAGCTGTCAGCACATCGTGACGGGGTCCATGAAGACCGATGCCACCTGGGCCATAGTTGCAGGTTAGTTAAAGAGTAACCATGGCCCTGGCGCACAGGCAAGTGAAGAAACACGGGGGGGGGGGGGTTAGTCAGTAAAAAAAGTCTGACCCGCTCTTCCGCTCCGCCCAGAGTGGGAGAGGTCATTTGATGATTTCTCATCCAAATAAAACGTAGAGTTTAGCTAAATATTTAGAAGTTACAATAGTTATTTAGATAGACGATAAATTATTTCTTCGAAGATTAAAATTTACATGTAAAAACATATAATCTCAAAATACTGATCGTCTTTGAAACATTCCCTAAAGCCCATGTATCCGCAGTGACTTGTAGCGACGATTTTAACAACGAATTCCATTTGTTTTCTTCGCAGTCACTTTCACAAGTCGCGTGTAGACGAGTTTTCCCAAACGAGGAAAAGCCACTCGGGATATAATACTGACTGTTTCTAGTCAGTTGAAACAAAAAATCTAAATACTTTATCATCAGAATTCTCCAGACACCGCTGTGAGAATTTTACAGGAAGTTTATTTATTCGATGGTGCTTTTGATTTTATATCGCTATTCTGAACAACTGTTAAGAAGTGAAAAAATAGACAACTTTCATCATCAACTTTTTTTATCGTCCCACTGCTGGGCACAGGTCTCCTCTCATACAGAGAAGGATTACGTAGAAATACTTTCTAAGTATATCTTGGCCACCAATGACTGATTAAAAGGTGCAGGAAAATATCTTGAGGAAACCTGGACTTTAAGACAACTTTATCAAGCAAGAAATAGCCGGGATTCGGATTTATTGAGTATCTTTTAAAATTTTGTATTATTTATTTATTTTACGCCAATGTTGTCCCAATGCAGAGGGATTCTTCTTTCGGATTCTTTCTCCCTCTAGCAACATCATCAGCCATCTAGGGTTTGAGCTCCGATGTCGATGGCTGTTTTCGCCACTTTTACTGGAGATTACATCAAACGGGACTTCTGTTTCCCCTTCACAATGTCTTTATGTCGGGATATATAGCTGATACAGCTTGTGCCGAACGGATTTCATTCAGCGCACAAAAAAATAAGATTATCTGATAGTCCGTTTTGGATGCCTTTGTGGCGGCCATATTTTATGAGGCTGATCAGAAATGACGAGCCCTTTGTCATCATTACTTATTATTATTTGAAGAGACAAACCCTTTAACTAATAATAATAATAAGACAGGGTTCATATGTTTTAGGCCATTGGTAAATTGACCACTGCAATGCAAGGGGAATGGAGCTATGGGTAAATGTAGGGGTTGTAGCCGAAATTTGTTCCTTTATCCGTGCCATTTTGCTGGTTTCTAATTGGGTGATGATAAAGAGACCGTTTCGCGTTCGGATAGCGTTTCAAACAGCTGAATTTTAAGATGCGAAGGAGCCTATTAAGATATGTTTATATTTGAGCTAGCGGCCGCCAGCGACTTCGTTCGCGTGGAGTTAGTGCTCCGCTCCTATTGGGCGCGGCGTGTTGTTATATAGCCTAGCCTTCTTGGATTAATGGGCTATCCAACGTAAAAATAATTTTTCAAATCGGACCCGTAGTTCCTGAGATTAGCGCGTTCAAACAAATAAACTCTTCAGCTTTAAATATTATTATAGAGTATAGATTATTAGGCTTTTAACAACTGAATAGACAGTTGTGCTGCTAGGGAGTTGTTGCAACATTTCTTAGCAAGAGCTTTAGGAAGTCACCAGTACCTAAGGCCACTCTTCACCAAGAGTGGACGTTTTGGGGACTGTCTTATGTCATCATGACGTTCTAAGCTTCACTTGAATAAATACCGGCTTTGGTTTTTAGGAGAGTGTGGACAATACAGTAGTATTCTAATGCATACCTTCTTTCAGGTATTCCATTCATTTCTCATCTAAAAGTAACGTACGCTCTCAGCGCAAAGATCAAATAAACTCTCTTAGTTAGCCATTTAGAAAATGAAAACAACAAAGACAAGCCTAATTTATTAAGCACTTATAAACGTCTAATTTAATGAATTAAGAGATTTAACTATAAACACAGAATAAATAACCGTAATTCACTCAAAAACACACATTTCCTGCAAAGATCTTCTCAGTAACTCGCAATTTACGAGGCAGTTAAGTTATTAGAATAACTAACGTTACCAAACGAGGTTATAAATAATGCGATAATATCGCAACTAGAGTGATAACGAACGTTTAATTCTCAGCAATTGTAATATTATATCACCTTAATGGTCCCGGCTGTTAAGGGCTGGTTAAGGTGTGTTTACGCCGCAAAATGCCGCGGTAGAATTTCGTGGTATCGGTAAGACTGTACCGGTGGGTTTCAGTGCGCCAATATAAACAAAAACGGTAGATTTTGCTTAGTTTCGAATAGCCAGCCGAGCAGTTCGATATCGCCTTCGGATTGTGGAGGTCAGACGGCAGTCGCTTCACGGAAAGTATCGAAGTTTAGGTAAAAATCAGCTGTTAGACTGGTAAAGCGAACCCCAGACTCGAAAGCTGAAAAAGATTCTGATGCGACTGGGATTAACGCTGAGATGATGGTGATGACTTGTCACAGTGAATTTCGAAGGTCTGTTCCAAGGAACGGAGTATTCTGGGTATCAAACTAACAGAACTGGTTAGAAATGCGACTATCCGTTCCATCACAAAATTAACTGATGTCACTGTTGAAAGCTGGTGATAAAATGGAATTTAGCTGGAATCTAGAAATCTGGCGCATGTCAAACGACCAATGGGCCAAACTTCAACCCAGTGGGACCCTCTTAAAGGCAAGCGACATCGCGGCAGACCCAGACGAATATGCGAGATGAGCTGGACTCCTTTAAGAAGAACTGGTTCTCAAAAGCTTTATAAAGAGAGAAGTAGAAGGGGAGTAGAAAGGTCTTTACCCTACAGTGGGACATCACGATTTTTTATAATAATTTCGCTAACCTAGTAATATATAGCACATCGACGTTTGTCATACTTTACAGAAACAAGAATGAATAATCTTATAAATGTTTGAAATTATTATACATGTTTATGAGTTAATTTAGCGTTGTTTCACAGATTCATGTCTATACTAGTAAACAAACGCAGTGTTCAACAGGTTCGTACTAATTTAGACGCTAATAATAAAACTAGCTGCGTCCTAAGGTTTCACCCGTGTAGGTTTCGATGTTTTTTTATATGCTTATAGCCTTCCTGGAATGGTCTATCTAACGCAAAAAGAATTTTTCTAATCGGACCAGTACCTAGTTCCTGAGATTGGCGCGTTTAAACAAACAAACTCTTCAGCTTTATATACTCGTATTAGTATAGACATGTGATAAAATCAGTTTCAAATTTTTTGCAGATGCGCCAATATATTGCGATATATTTGGATACTTCTTAACACAACCCAATTCATGCAATCCCCCGGCCATGTCAAAACGACATCCCAATGGAATAATGTCAGGCAAAGAGATGATAAAAATATTAAATGATAAAGTGAACGAACAAATGTAGGTAACGGGAACAATTTTAGAGTCTCTTGTGTTTACGTCGCTTGCCGGTGACAAATTGGTACCGTGATCATTTTAGTGGTTTAGCATTTCCTCAAACTTTTGGGTAATTCTGTGAATGAACCATATTTTCCGTAAAATGAATGAATGACATAGGACCATTAAATGTGCGCTTCACTTATTTTCCACTAATCCGGCTCGAAGGACCATTAAGTGGACATATACGGTTGCACTCTGCACGTTCTGATGCACACTCTGTTGCTGGGTTGGTGGAAATAAGTGAGACTTCGGTGTGTAGACTTACTTGGTATATTCTTCCCCAATATTAGCGGGGTCTCTTGTAGGTATTATAAACAACACCCTATTTAGAATAAAAAAGAAACTAATTATCGTCTCCTTTAATCTAGCTTAAATAACTATGTTGGGCTTTCTTTTTTTTTTTTAATTTATACACTAGTGCTTGTCCGCAATCCCGCCTGATGGTAAGCAGTGATGCAATCGTTGATGTTAAGCGCACTAGTTTATTAAGAGCCTATTCATTCTAGCCTTAGACTTAAGACACTTAATTGTAGTCCGACGCAAACAATGCCGCTGGCAAATTGTTCCAGTCCCTCGATGTACGCGGTATAAAAGGCGAGGCGAAACGCCTCGTCCGGATTGTAGTGGTGTCAACAACGTAAGGGTGGAAACTCGCCGTACGACGTGTCGTCCGATGATAGAAGGAGAGAGAGGTTTTATTTTTGGCGAGGAAATTTAATCTATGCAACTATCCTATATTGTCACTGCAGAGCAAAGGCTCGCTTTTCCGCTACTTTCAATACTTTTCCTTAAAAAAAAAAGTAATTTAAGTAACTTCCTACAACATCAGGTATCTGCCACTGAGTCTCTCGTTTAATAGATCTAGCCGTTTGGGGATTACCATGAACAAACAGACATACAGACAGAAATAAAATTTGAATATAATTCTTTTGTATATGTATCCCATAAGTATTTAGTAAACAGCTCTTATGGACATCACAAACAGATACTTAAACTGTATTTATTTGTATGGATTTTCCTCATAAAACACACAGTTTTATTTACTTTATTCATATTTCTGTTTTAACTTTACCGTCCTTTCCGCGAAAAATCCGTTGGACTCAATGAAAAATAGTAAAATAGAGTATCGAAGGATAAAAAATCGTGTAGTATCGAACTAAAAGCATGTCGGTACTACAAAAAAGGAAAATAAATGAAAAATCCTTCTTTATCAGTCACTTCTCCGTATATTTCCACCGCCATACTTACAACTAAAAAAACCGCCATTTTTCTCTTAATGAAGTCAGTACTTACCTGAAAAAAGAAAAACAAAGAGATTAGGAACATTCTAGAGCATAGAACATTTATTTTGATAGCACTTTTTACTTAAAAGTGTCTGGAAAATTTTGAGTAAAAACTTTGTATTTTTAGGATGTAGTACATAAGTTAATATTTTATACGGTTTGGGCACGAAGCTCTTACGAAGACCGACGGTTCGACGTTATTTTTTTTTTTCGTATTTATTATAATAATAATATATCTTTAATGCAGACATAGGTCCAAACATTTTAAACATAAAACGTTAGTATGGTTGTTAGTATAACACATAAAATATGACCAGTAGGTCTATACAGGCTACTTCCTATTTCAGAGTAAGTGAACACTCGCCCAGTAAACAGTAAACGGACCGTTTATTTTGCACGCTAACGGCCTGAGGACAGTGTTGGTGCTGCCACGGACCCTGCTCATCATCGATGCGGTTCTTTTCCTAATGATGGAGAAAAAATCATCGATTGAAGCTCCCGCAAACATTTCGGAGGCACCGCAATACCTGGGCTTCTTCAACACTGCTCTCAGAGCATCATTGTACATTTGTACTGTACACGCAGGGCATTATAAGCCCGCCGCGTAAAGTTGTACGTATTATGTATAGTCACCATCACCGATATGTCTAAACTTGGCAACTTATTGCGATTTCGTAAAATAAATAATGTTACATTGAAATCGGACACATTATCGTCTATGAGTTCTAAAATGTCACGTTTGTAACAACATATAATTTTATTAAGGGTGTAAATCTCTTTTGATTAAAGCCGAGGCGTGTCTTTTGAACTAAATTGACGCGCGTGGATGCATTTTCTGTTTGTTAGTCAGTGGGAGTTATTCTATACAAATGGTTGAAAATGCTACGCTGTGTGGTGCGTGGGAGTGTGATAATGGTTATTCTTGGGATATTTCTATACAGT
Source organism: Sesamia nonagrioides (assembly GCA_017933935.1). NCBI lineage: Eukaryota > Metazoa > Arthropoda > Insecta > Lepidoptera > Noctuidae > Sesamia > Sesamia nonagrioides. Next base: position 705,468 of record JADWQK010001515.1, read on the forward strand.
TCATAGAAACGGAGTAATGAATTCGCAGTATGCTTCAAAATGATTCGTACTGATAGCAATAATGTGTTTTGAGTCGTGGTGGCCTAGTGGTTAAAACACCAGCCTCTCAAATAAGAGTGTTCGGGTTCGATTCCAGGTCAGGCAAGTACTAGCGTAACTTTTCTAAGTTATATGTACCTACTTTCTAAGTATATCTTGGACACCAACGACTGATTAAAAAAGATGAAGGAAAACATCTTGAGGAACCCTGGACTTAAAGTTTGAAATCGCCAACCCGCATTGAGCAAGCGTGATGATTACGCTCAATCTTTCTCTGTATGAAAGGAGACCTGTGCCGAGCAGTGGGAGGATAAAAAGGTTGATGATGTTGATCCCTGTTATGTTGGGGCTGGCTTTTAATCTAACCGGATGCAGCTTAGTACCAATATTTCACACAGGTTATTGGCCGTTGCTTTATGTGAGGTCCACAATGCAGGTACCGGGTAATATGACACCTCTAGATAAGATGGTTTGACAAACTTTCGGGCTTCTGACGACCCCTAACGACTGTCAAAGATTTACAAATGACAGTTCCGTACACAAAGAGATCTTAAAGCCAGTCTCCTCCCTCACCCTAAAAATAATCTGCGATATCATGTCTATGACTCTCCTCCACTGAAACATAACTACAAAGTAACTTAACCCATCTCTGTCTTAAAGCCTTATACAAGAGAGTCCCCGCTAAGTTAATAAGCACCGGAACGGTAACATAGTTCAAACATAACGACACCGAGGTTTGGGGCTCGCTTAATTAAACGGACCTCTTGCGTATAAAGATGCTGGATGTGACTACAATAACAAGGTAGAATGAAGGAGAAGAGGAAGGTACGTATGATCAAATGATTGAGGAGGTACGGATAAAATCCCTAACGGGCTCGAGAGAATCTAAATATGTGTCACTAAAGGCTGACTTTACTAATCTTTTATCATAGGAAAGGCTTGCCGCCAAGCGATTCGTTGTGTTCCGGCATGATGTCTGCTAAAACCGTACGGAGGACGGATCCGAGCAGTTGTGTTGCGATGTGTGCCGGGTACGAAGCAAGAAATATTGTTGTGTCGGGAGTTTGGTCGTGGTGGGTCTCCAGATCAATCTCCCTCCGGCGCAGCATCGTTGGTCGTGTTGGTGGGTTTAACATTGCATCACCTCGCTCAACTGCCGTCTTCCTTCCTATTCACTAAGTTTTTTTAAAGTAAATAGGCTTAATAAACTAGCGCGCTTTACCATCAACGATTGCATCACTGCTTACCATCAAGCGGGATTGCAGGCAAGCAACAGTTTATAATAATTATAAAAAAAGGATTAAATTTACGTCTGTCTGAAAGTTTCTAATATAGTAAAAATGCCAAAAGTTCAAAATTTTGTCTTTGACGAGACTCATTAAAGGTATAAAAATTTGGTGGAATTCGACTTAAGCAAGTCATCCATTTCATAAGACATCTTCGCCAAAAAGAAGAAACAAGCAGATTGAAAATTGCTAGCACGGTCTGAAACCCCTAACGATTTGAGTTGATGGATCCCAAAATAGCCATTGCCTTTTAAAAAAAATAGGGTAGGGAGAGACGCCTTTAGGCTAGTAAAAAAGTACAAAGGTATGATGAATACGATGTAAAGTTCACTTATCTTCCATAGACAGGAACCTCAGCTCAGATGGGTATCGTGTCTAGTGGACAACTGCCCGATAACTGATGTCGGGACGTAACACAAATACTAATCGCGCGATGAACTCTGCTTGCGCGATGCAGGATTTTAAGAATGTCTGTATGATGCGCAGTTAGACAACTCGAATCCACAGAAACACAATTACAAGATAAAGGGCACACTAGAATTCTAGAAGCAAAAGCTGGCTACTCGTTTCTGTAAAGCAATTTGAGAGATAGGTTAACTTATGGGTGTTAGAAGTTCTGTCCAATAATGGACATAAATTTAGAACCCCGTTGATAGATTGTCGAAAACTGGCTTATTGTAATGCCCCAAACATCCAAAACTCTTCCATAAGCTCTTAAGTCGGTGTAAATAGTTGGTCTCGAATTACAATTTGCATTGACTACGAAAGGGTTGTGTGACGTGGAACGGATTGTGTCAATTTGGTACAAGCAGTGTTCTAGCTACGGTTTGGCAATTGCGTAGTTGTTAAATTATGGTCGCGAATCGATAAGAGTGTGAGTCATGATCATGAGGAGTTCATGTTTTATAAAGAACGTGGTTGTTTATACGAAAAGGCTTTCTCACTGAGAGAAAGATAAGTAATCGGTCACGTAGAAGTCCTACTTGATATGTAGAGGGTTTGACTTCTTTACTCGGTGGTAGGCCATAACACCGGCTGCCGGCAGAAGTTACCACCTACCAGACAGTCTTGCCGCCAAGCGATTCGTCGAGTTCCGGCATGATGTCTGGTGAAGCTGTACGGAGGACGAGTCTGAGCAGTTGTGTTGCGGTGTGTGCCGGGTACGATGCGCCAAATGTTGTTGTGTCAGGAGTTTGGTCATGGAGGGTCTCCAGATCAATCTCCCTCTGGCGCAGCATCGTTGGTCGTGTTGTTGGATTTAACATTGCATCACCTCGCTCAACTGCCGCCTGAGTGAATAGGCTCTTAATAAACTAGCGCGCTTTACCATTACCAGGCGGGATTGCAGTCAATATCTACTTTATAATTATAAAAAAAAAAAAATGTTTGCTTTATATGTTCGACAATATTGTCTGCTTACAAACGTAAATAACGCAATAAATGTTTTCGAACTGTCAAAATAAAAATCATTGCTGCTAATAGTGTGTTAGGCAAATATTCCGAAGTCCTAAACCTTGTTCACATTTTCGAGCTTTAAAAGCCAAGCATGGCGCCAACATGTCTCGCCCCTCGAACACTATACAACAAAACAAAAAAAACTAGCAGATCAATCTCAATGTATTTCAGTTTAAGGATATTTATAGGTATTTCTCAAAAGAAAAGTCATGGTTCACTTAGATATGAGAAATTAATCAAAAGCCTTTTCTCAAATATTGGGGTCAACTTACATCTGACCGGATTCAGCTAAATACCAGCATTTTACAAAGAGTCTGCCTATCTGACCTCTACAACCCAGATACTGGGCAATACTATATATACCACTTGGTAAGACTGGTATGCAGACTAGGGATGTATCCTGGGTAAAAAAAAAAACCGATTCTACTTAGTCCGTCATTCAGATTACAGAAAAATATTGGATACGCATAATTTGTTTTTTTGACAGCCTCCGTGGCGTCCCGGTAGCGGACGCGGCCGCTGCGCAAGGTGGCGCGGGATCGATCCCCGCACAGTGCAAGTATTTGTATGCATGAATATGAATACTTGCACTGGTCTGGTCGTGCCTCGGAAGGCACGTTAACATCTAGTGGCAGTCGTTACGGGTTGTTGGAGCCCTCAAAAGTCCAACAATTGGTCTAACTGCAATGCTTCGATGTCGCCTTCGGGTTGTGGAGGTCAGACGGCAGTCGATTCACGGAAAATGTCGAAGTTTAGCCATATCAGCAGTTGGACTGGTAAAGCGGACCCCAGACTCCAAAGCTGAAAAGGCTTCGGATGCGACTGGGATTAACGCTGAGATGATGATGATGACGCATAATTTGTTTTATCAAATCAATAAAAATTGACAAATAAAAAAGGCATCAAAGATCAGGTGTGGTGGCTGGTGACGTCACTGGCCGCTAAAAAGTGTGGCGTGCAGTTACGTCACACGAGTTTTCGACGCGCTGTGTCGTCTTCATTTTTTGTTTATATGAAAAAAGGAAAAACAAGTGTCTAGTATTTTTTGGAAATCTGACTGACGGACTAATTAGTTTTTTTTTTAAGTCAAATACCCTATTCTGACGTCCCGTAACGACTGTCAAAGATCTACCTATGACAGCTGGGACCAACGGTTTAACTTTGTACGGATGGGAAATGTCTCAAATAATTATTAACATAAATCATCACCAACCTTTTTATCGTCCCACTTCTAGGCACAGGTCTCCTCTCAGAAAGCAGATTTAGCATTACGCTACTCACGTTCTGTCTTCACATGGACGTGCAAATTACTCACTTTTACATGCTTTTTATTAGCTTCACCTGTATGTTTGCTTGCTTGTTTGTTTGTTTGTCTGTCTCTAACTCTTTGGACTACGAGTGAGCGGCTCATTACTGTAAAATGTCTCACCGTTTTCAAAAAAAAAAAAAAAAAGAATGTCGAACTAAAAAGTTGAAAATAAATATAGTTTAAAAAACTAAAAAAACATGCTTTTTAATTTTTAACTTTTTAGCTTGATATTTTTTAAAAGCATGTTTTTTTAGTTATTTTTATCATCACATTATCAACCCTTTCTTAAAAATGTTCACTGATGAAGAATCTCTTATTTCTCTTTAACAAAGAAACGTACACCACAAGAATAGCTTTCATTCAATTCCATATGAAATAACATAGTACAAGCCGACTAGGTTTATACTAATAAGCCCATGAGAGAAATATTTTGCGACCATTACTTTTTGGCTAAAAATAAATATTTGAGTGTTACTGTGAATAAAGACCGGGGTCGTGTCCTGTAATGGGTTTATTTAACGGTGAGTCCTTTGTTTACTTAGTCTTTAGGGTCCGTACCCAGAGGGTTCCTTCGGGACCCTATTACGCTGTCAGTACAGACGTCCTTCTATCCGTCTGTCAGTGGCAAGTCTTTTGAACCGAAGGTAATAAGGTAGACACTTGAAATTTTCACAAAAACGGTCGAAGTGATGCTTTGGGGATTGCCTATGTCCAGCAGTGAACATGCATATTGCATAGGCTGAAATGAAGATATTAGGCGATTCAAACGGCACCGCGTACCGCCGACGTGGACGGCTAACTAAAGAGTACCGCTCCACCGCGCGGCCGGCGGTATATGTTTGTTAGCCGCATCTACGGATTTAAGAGGGGACTCTAGTGTCGAGGAATTTGGGAAAATAGTTATATAAAGAAACTATTGCCGTCGCGCTGCTTCCAGCCTCCCCCGGTTAAGTGCCAAGACGACAGTTGCAGCTCAGGCTGATTTTAATGTTGACTAAAAGACGTTTCGTATACCACTGTTTTCTTTTTGAAAACACGACAAATCTCAATTATTTTTATATCAAAATTTAGAGGAAAAGAACACATATGCTTCTATTATTTTCTTCTTTGACATAAACTTATCACGTATGCCTAATAGTCATCTGAACATCACGGTAAAAATGGGTTATTTTTCGCGATTTTGAAGTATCATATTTCATTTATTAATTCAGTTCCGAAAAAAATTAAATGATAGGGGCACGTATAATCACGGTGTAAAATTGTAGGACGATAATAATATTTGCTCTAAAAGCATTATCCACGAAGAAAATAGCGGAATACGTGTGTATAGAGAAAACACCACTAGAGTTCCCTCTTAATAGAGGTCAATGTGACATGAGATCCTCTTCACCGCCCTCCGCGGCGGTACGCGGTGCAGTGGGTGAATCGCCTTAGGGTATGTACTAACTATATTTATTAAAAAAAGACACGGTTTTAGGTTATGGTCTCTTTAAAACGTCACGCGATACCGACAGCGTGTCGGTGACGTCACGACGGATAACCGACATGCCGCCGCCGGTTAACAAACCGTTCAATGCCACCCCTAGTGGTCGCGAGCGGGGTGCAAGTGAGACCGCGCTCGTGTATTTACGAATTTCGCCCGTCGTCACTAAAAGACAGCTAAACGTCGAACAATACCGGTTTAAAAATTATCGGGCAGTTGATACGTTGAGTACAGAACCCTTCGTTTGCGACACGCACTTGGCCGTTTATTCAAAAGGTCAGCTTTTTGATTATTGTGTATTTTTGGTGACGTTAGCGTTTATCATGCAAACGTCTAAAAGATTTGTTCCGCCATATTCAATCTCATTCATCGATTCAATCTCGAATTGATGAATGAGATTGAATATGGCGACAGATTACAAAGTAGAGGGGAGTGTGGACCCTCGGGAGTGAACGCCTTACATATATTGCGGCCTTTTTGGTGATGTTTCACAGAAAGGTCTTGTGTTTCGTTTTCGCTACTGGTGTGCTTGCAAGGACATATGTATAAATGAATGTAAACGAAGCAAAAGGTGTTCCGATAGTAACAGGTATCATTCTGAAGGTTCTGTCTACCCTTATGCGAAGACGGCTTGGTTATATACTTATGTGTAACTTATAATCTATACTAATATAAAGCTGAAGAGTTTGTTTGATTGTTTGTTTGAATACGCTAATCTCAGAAACTACGGGGCCGATTTGTAAAATTCTTTTTGCGCTGGATAGCCCATTAATCCAGAAAGACTTTAGGCTATATAACAACACGCTGCGTGTTGTTATATAGCTAAGCAATAATACGAGCAGAGCATAACTAATTCCACGCAAACGAAGTCGCTGGCGGCCGAAAGTCGTCGATCAACTGATGGTCGTCCTCCGTGGCCCAGCAGTCAACACGCCTGCCTGCGACTTGGAGGCCCCGGGTTCGATCACCGGCCAGGTCATGATGGAAAACGATCTTTTCCTGACTGGCCTGGGTCTTGGGTGTTTATCTATATATGTATCTATTATAAATATATTATCGTTGAGTTAGTATCCCATAACACAAGTCTCGAACTTTTGTACTTCGGGGCTATCTCAATCTGTGTAATTTGTCCGCATATATTTATTATTTTATATGCTGTATATTTATAATCTAATCATGATGGTCTCATCTAATCATGATAACGATTTTTTTTTCATTTTGCAGTCACCATCTTTCACATCCATTGTAAACGCCGTCACTGCTGGGTTTCCACAGACACATTACACAAAGCACATTTTTTTTTTGTTAATTATGTTTTGTGTTTCGCGAAGTGTGTCCAAACAAACGTCATTCTTCTTTTAAAAAAACCGTCCATTTCTAGCCCTTTTTAACTTAACAAAAGCCATACGTCCGCATATCAGTATCAAGGCGACCTCAATCAGGCGCGTTGATGAAAGAGCGCCGTAATTAGTGACCCTGCTCACTGACGCTGCAATTAACGCCGTGGCTGAGGTACTTATGCGGGGCGGTGACTTTTCTTTATCATTGAGATAAAGATGGGGTTGATAATGGAGTAGGAAAAGCATTCATAAAAATAACTAGGTGATTTTGGCTTGATATAACAGCCGCACGAATTGACAGCCTCCGTGGTGTAGCGGTAGCGGACGCGGCCGCTGCGCAAGGTGGCGCGGGTTCGATCCCCGCACAGAGCAAGTATTTGTATGCATGAATATGAATACTTGCACTGGTCTGGTCGTGCCTCGGAAAGCACGTTAAGCCATTGGTCCCGGTGCCATACAAACATCTAGTGGCAGTCGTTACGGGTTGTTGGGGCCCTCAAAAGTCCAACAATTGGTCTAACTGCAATCCTTCGATGTCGCCTTCGGGTTTTGGAGGTCAGACGGCAGTCGCTTCAAGGAAAAATGTCGAAGTTTAGCCATTTCAGCAGTTGGACTGGTAAAGCGGACCCCAGACTCAAAAGCTGAAAAAGGCTTCGGATGCGACTGGGATTAACGCTGTGATGATGATGATGATAACAGCCGCGAATCAGACAATTAGGTTAAGCTCCGCTTACTGCGGTTGGTCCGTGAATGGGTAAGACTCCTTCGTCAAGGCAGACATTCTTTTTTTATGAATTAACTAGTGCTTAACCGCAATCCCGCCTGAAGGTAAGCAGTGATGCAATCGTGGATGGTAAAGCCTAAAGCGTAAGGTAAGGGTATCATAAGTTTTAGTAATCTCCGAAACTGCTAGTCGCATTTGAAAACGTCTTTTTGTTACCCGCTAAGAACCTTAGAAGTTGGGTAAAAATAAAAATATGTAAGAAAGGACGCTAAGCGAAAAGGAACTTAATTACCAGTATTTTACAGGGATCAACTGCCTCTTAGCCTATTAAAATTGCCCATCCTGTCTGCCTATTATTGTTGGGTTTTTAAAAAATAACTAGACACTGCAAGAGCTGTAAAACGTAATTTAATTAACTAGTTATATTCTCACTCTATTTTTGTTGCGTAAGAATGAACTTAAAACTAAAAACTCATCATCATCATTTCAGCCGAAAGACGTCCACTACTGGACATAGGCCTCCCACAAGGATCTCCACAACCACAGGTCCTGCGCCTCCCGCATCCAGCGGTTTCCCGCGACCTTTACCAAATCGCCGGTCCACCTTGTCGGGGGCCTACCTACGCTGCGTTTTCTGGTGCATCACCACTTGAGAACCCGTCGGCCCCATCGGGCATCGGTCTTACGGACAATGTGCCCGGCCCACTGCTACTTAAGTGTTGCAATTTTATGGCGGTTACTCCCGTTCTTCCCCTTCATCTAACAATAATAAATTATGGACGTCTCCTAAAATAAATGTTAAATATCAAACCTCGTGTATTTAATTCTATTTACGTTAAATATTTTTTTAAATATTGTAATATAAAAACAAAAAAAATAGTAGAGCACCATTATCGGGATCAGGGTCCCAGCTAGAGTGGTCGGGCTCCAAAAAGAGGAACCTGCCAATGTGAGCCCTTGATCCAGCTGCCCAAAGAGAGCTTCCTCAGGTGTTAGGTGACAGCCTATAATCCATCGCTGTCACGGCTTTCGGCACAATGATCCCTGAGTCCAGATCCCACATGACGATTATTATTATTATATGTACATCAGATGTCCTACGAAGCCGACCCTTACGTTCGCAGGATGTAAAACAAATTACCCTATATGACGTCACGCGGCCTACCTCAGCTGGGAATAGTGACAATTATATCAAAAGCGGTGAGAGCTGCTCTTAATTTGATACGTTAATTAAGTAGGTTTCGGTTTTACATTGAACTTTGACTAATTTAACTTTTTTCCCGGGTGGAACATATAAAGGGTGTATCTGACATCGACGCACAAACGAGTACCATGGATCGAGTACATGATTCTGAACCGCCCAGTGGTGGAATTTTTCGTCGGCATTTTCATGATTAAAAAAAAAAAGAAAATTTTTTCACTTCAGACCATTCACAATTGCTATACTTTTATAAACCAATAAGATTTTAAAGTCAAAATTAAATTATTCGCTAATTACATAAAAAAGCGCAATGAAAACAAAACCCGAAAAACGATCTTATCAGCTGATTTAATAGAGTCCACATCAGTGATCAACGTCATACCTACAAACTCGCACGGCGGCACGCTTGCAACGTTCAAAAGCCGAGCCGACACTTTTTTTTATACACTGTGTAATCTGTAACCGTTCATTAACGACATAAATGACTATCATAATTATATTAGTGGCATGCGGTCTAGCCTTTTCGCGAAGTTTGCGTTACGATGTCAGATACACCCTGTTTTTGTATGGCGTAAGGTAGTTGTTTGTGGCTGTTTGTGTATATTATGAGTTTAAATGTTTGTAAACGCACCTACGATATAGGAGTAATTCCTAGTGTGGAGCAAAACTAAAACAAATTAGCTTGTTTTTTTTTTTTAAGTATCGAGTTTATCTTATACATCGCAAGGAACAGTTCTATACAGGATGTATCTGACATCGTAAAGCAAACTTCACGAAAAGGCTAGACCGAATGCCACTAATAAAATTATGATAGTCATTTATGTCGTTAATGAACGGTTACAGAATAGTGTTTAAAAAAGTGTCGGCTCGGCTTTTGAACGTTGCAAGCGTGTCGCCGTGCGAGTTTGTAGGTATGAAGTTGATCCCTGATGTGAACTCTATTAAATCAGCTGATAAGATCGTTTTTCGGGTTTTGTTTTCATTGCGCTTTTTTATGTAATTAGCGAATTATTTAATTTTTACTTTAAAATCTTATTGGGTTGTAAAAGTATAGCAATTGTGAATGGTCTGAACTGAAAAAAACTACATTATTTTTTTTAATCATGAAAAAGCCGACAAAAAATTCCACCACTGGGGGGTTCAGAATCATGTACTGGATCCATGGTACTCGTTTGTGCGTCGATGTCAGATACACCCTTTATAACTTTACATTATGTTCCTCATATCTTTACACAACCATCAAAACATAACATAGTACAGAAGATAGCCCATCAAGCTAATAATTTATCAGATTTCTAACTTTAAAGTTTTAAGGCTCAAGATCGGTGGATGGGTCTGAGCAGTTGTGTTGTGATGTGTGCTGGGTACGATGCGTCAAATGTTGTTGTGTCGGGAGTTTGGTCGTGGAGGGTCTTCACATCAATCTCCCTCTGGCGCAGCATCGTTGGTCGTATTGTTGGGTTGAACATTGCACCAACTCGCTCAACTGCCGTCTTCCTTCCTATTCACAAAGTTTTTTTTTTAAGTGATTGGGCTTAATAAACTAGCGCGCTATACCATCAAAGATTGCATCATCTTATCAGTTTATCATCAGCCGGGATTGCAGTCAAGCGCTCGTTTGTAAAAATTTAAAAAAAAACCTTGATTGGGAATACATATTTGGCATTTTAGGGTTTACCTGCTGTCGTCCGTATATGTCTTATTTTAGTATACACTAAAATGAAGAGAAGGTATTTCATATTGTTACCTAGGCATTTGGCTTTGATGACATAGTAACTCCGAGCTATCAAAATAATCTTGACAGCTTTATGACTGTAGTAAACTTAGTAGTAACAACATAGGATTGGCCTTGACCTGAGAGGTATTCATATAACTTAAATATAACCTTAAACCATAAGTATAACCTTATAATAGTATACTCTTCAGCATAATACAATATATAAAGGAGTAACTCCTAGTGTGGACCAACAACTCTACTAGTAGTCTGGTGTGGACTAACACTTAAGTCATGATTAATAAATTGACCCCGTTGTCTTACGCAAAAATTCGAAAGGTATTTGACATCACAATATGGTGTCACATATTCAACGTATAAAGTGCCCACTGCTGGGACTCAGGACTCTGAGTGGGAATGGGATCCTAAAATGTGGGCCCAGTGAGGGTTGATAGATGTTACAGGTCTTAGACGGTCTGGTTCTAAGACATGATGAGGTGGTACAAAATCGAACTATATGCATCCTGTTTCGACGCCATCCTTCGATACTTTGCGCTAATCAAATGCTAATCTTTCCGTTAGTTTGCCAATCTTTTCTCCTTTCGCTAACATATCAAACTACATCATTCACACTGCGGCAGCGTATGTGTCTCATATCCGGGTATTAATTACCGTGGCCTACTTGAAAACCATTCGTACCCAAATAGGTCACGGCAAGGTATACCTCCACAAGTGAAGGCTCTGATTTACGGTGTATATGCGATGTCCTTCCACGCACAATGATTCTACTTCCATTTTGCTTGCGACGTACATAATATGGTGTCTCCTGCACACATAAGTGCCTAATAACTGTGTCGGCAAATGTTATCAACGTTTCTGATTTTGGGTCAGAAAAATTTAAGAAAAAAATATATATTATTTTGCCATCGACATAATCACATTAACTCAAGACAATCTTAATCTCTTTCGCTCAAAATTTACAACAGTTTACAGCCAAAACAAGAACCCTTCTGTCAACCCCTAACCCAAGACCTTACCACAGCACCATAACTCCCCAAGACAATTCCAACATTTAATAGCTTCAAATACACCCCCAGAACCCCACCACATACACCCCATAAATCCCTACAAACAAGGACATAGCTGTTCTCCTTGTACTCGGCCGTCACTGCATGCTATATTAAATTCTTGAACGTTATCCGACGTTATGAGTGCATGTAATACAAAGGATATGATATGAGCCTTCAAGAATGAATGTTAGAACTGTGGCCCACTTTTCAACTGGAATATAAGTTAGCAGGTATTAGCAATGACCTAGATTGGTGTAAGGAAGTTTGTATTGTTAGAACTTGGGACAGCTAATATAATTGCATGGTTGGTTATTGTTGTGGCGAAGGGCAGGCGATTTGGGAACTGTCTTATATTAATACTGACGTTCAAAAATGTTTAAACTCTCAGCCTAAATTACTTATATGACTTTTGATTTTTAGATTGGTTTGATTTGTTATTTTGTTTAACTAATTAATTAATCATATATCATATTAATCATAATGACCTCCGTAGCGTAGCGGTAGCGGACGCGGCCGCTGCGCAAGGTGACGCGGGTTCGATCCCCGCACAGTGCAAGTATTTGTATGCATGAATATGAATATTTGCACTGGTCTGGTCGTGCCTCGGAAAGCACGTTAAGCCGTTGGTCCCGGTTGCCATACGAACATCTAGTGGCAGTCGTTACGGGTCGATGGAGCTCTCAAAAGTCCAACAATTGGTCTAACTGCAATGCTTCGATATCGCCTTCGGGTTCTGGAGGTCAGACGGCAGTCGCTTCACGGAAAATGTCGAAGTTTAGCCATATCAGCAGTTGGTCTGGTAAAGCGGGCCCCAGACTCCAAAGCTGAAAAGGCTTCGTATGCGACTGGGATTAACGCTGGGATGATGATGAATTAATTAATCATATATCATCAATAATTAACATGAGATTAGCTGATAATGTCGTCGATTCTGTTGTTCACAAACTAAACTAATTTTAAGTTATGTTTATCTTTTTATTTCCATTTCGTCAAGAAAAGGATAGAAGATAACATTTTAATTTAATCCTGTCAAATTAAGATACTCCATAGACATTTTTTTTTTTTGGTTCATTTCTTTCCGTTCGGGCGAATGGAAAAGGCAAAGGCATAGTACGCCATACAGCCAAGTCTTCAGTAATTTTTTTTTCTTCATTAAATATCTATCCTAACTTATCCTAGCATAACTTAACCCAAACTAACTCCTTTCGTTTTACGCGTTTGGACGATAAGGAGCGGTTTAGCGTAAAGACATGATGAGGCCACTATGCTACAATATTTCACTGTTCTTTTTGAATTATTCACTGAATGCACTGTTTACTACATAAATCACGCGTTTTTATTTAGTAAACGACACTATAAATAATTTTAAAAGTCCAATGAAAAATGAGCGTGACACTCATCTTGACATTCCCGCCAAACCTCCTACATAAACTACGTTTTGTAGAAGTGAACGTGATTACTTTTTTTTTCCTTCTTTGGCAACTGAGCCGGTTTCGACTATTCTGCCAGTGTCACGTGGTGACGGCAACAAATAAAGGCAGACCGTCGAATTTTTCGCTTCGTGGTAGGTGTTAGTGTAGCTGCATGGACAAACACATGGGTTGGTAAGACAAAAAAGCTAATTTACAGGGACACATGAGACAACAAATAAACTAGTTTATACTATATACAGACTATATTTACACACAAACTACGCACCAATTAAAATTTTAACTCGTTCTCATCTAAGAATCTGGCCAAAAGATTTATTAATTTAGGGGAGAAGTGGGAAAGTAGGGTATGAAAATTAGTTGGGAGAGGGATGTTGACTTTGGGAATTTTTGAATAGAGGTCAAAAAATTTATTATTTCGAGGACAGGAAAAGAAAATATGGTCTAAAGTGCCATCCTCAAGACCGCACTCGCACCGGGAATTATCCCGGACGTGGATCTTTTTCAGGAACACTGGGCTACAACAATGTCCGAGTCTAAGTCTACACAGTGAGGAAACAGTTCTCTTCGACAATTTAGGACATTTAGAAAACCAAGGCCTACGCTGAACCTCAGGCTGTATGGCAGCGTAGTAGATGCCCTTGGTTTTAGAAGACTTCTTCCATGTTTCAGCCCATGAGTTAAATAACTTGGGTCTGGCACCATTCCGCAAATCGTAGTTATGCGCTACGTAGTGCTTTTGATCAACCGGATTCGATGTGGCATACTTTGCTAACGAATCAGCGCACTCATTGCCAACTATACCCGAGTGACCGGGGATCCAGGTTATCTCAACGTCCAAGCCGTTTTAGTAGCATTCAAATAACAAGTTCTTTATATCCATAATGATTTTACTATTAATTTTACTATGAAATTGATTTTGTTTAAGGGCCTGAATACTACTATGGGAATCTGAAAAAATTACTGACCTTGTTATTTGATGGGATTTAATATAGTGTAAGGCTTCTAAAATGCCAACACACTCTCCTGTAAAGACTGATGCTTCTGTTGGACATTGGTAAAGTAAGGCTATTTTAGAATTTTGAAAATAAACTGCCACCCCAGTACATTCAGTTTCAGAAAATTTTGAAGCATCAGTGTAAAAGAAATTCCATCCTTCCCAATAACGCTTGACAGCTGACTCGAAGTCCTCTCTAGCGTTTTGAGAATTCCTTGATATACCTAAACCCAAAACGACTTTTGGTTCACAATAACTCGACTCGTATGCAGCCGAGAAGACCGGAAGAGATGGGTATTGGCAGATAGGCACGGAGAGTTGTTTAAGCTCTCTATACCTATCTATCAATAGGGGAACTGTTTTATGGTTCCAATAGGAAGAATTATTAAAGGAGAGGTCAATTTGTTCTAAAATTGGGAGCAAGGGATGGGATGAAAGGAAAAATACTTTAGTTAGGAATCGATCTGCCAAGTATTGTCTCGATGTAAGGGAGGGTCAGCACATTCCACTTGAAGTGCGTTTATGGGGGATGATTTCATAGCCCCAATCACTATTCTTAGGCATTTGGACTGGATGCTATCTAGTTTCTTTAGCGCTTCTTTATTACAAGGCTCAAGTAAGTAGCTGCAGTAATCCATAGCGCTTCTGGTCAGAGCATTATAGACCAGTTTAAGGGTGTAGGGGTGAGCTCCCCACCACACCCCAGCCAAAGCCTTAAGGACCGACACGGAACGTTCACATTTTTTGACCGTGTTGCTGATGTGATCAACCCCAGACAACTTTGAGTCCAAGGTTACTCCCAGAAACCTAGCCTTATCTACGACTGGAATGCTTTGACCATTGACCTTTAGTTCTATGGAAGGAACAGAACGCTTGCGTGTAAAAATGACAGCTTTACTCTTTGGCGCACTTAAGAACAAACCATTGTCAAGTAGCCATTGGTTTAATGAGGCCAGAGAGACATTCATTGAAAAGGCGGCATCCTGGATGGAACTGCCACACACCATTAGTGCGATATCGTCAGCATACTGAAGGATCTTACAGTCGAAATTAAGGGAAGAGGACAAGTTAGCTGTGTAGATGTTGTATAATGGGGGACTAAGAACTGATCCTTGAGGTAGTCCTCTCCAGACCGATCTTTGTTCAGAGTCACCCCCTGGTATTCTAAGTTGAATGGTGCGACTGGTAAAAATGCTACCAATGATGCGACAAATCCTAGCCGGGATTCTCAGCTCGTGCAACTTTTGCCTGAGATTTGGGAGGAGGACGGAATCATAGGCAGCTGATATATCCAGAAAGACAGCAACCACAGACTCATTTCTGCTAAGGGCCAGCCGGACCTCTGACGTGAGGATACCCACACTATCAGCTGTGCCCAGACCTTTCCTAAAGCCAAATTGAGTCGTTGGAAGCAGTCTCCTGTTTTCCACCAACCACACTAATCTGTTTTTAATTAAATGTTCCAAAAGTTTGATAAGTATGGACGATAGGGCAAT
The DNA here is from genome assembly GCA_017933935.1 of Sesamia nonagrioides. NCBI lineage: Eukaryota > Metazoa > Arthropoda > Insecta > Lepidoptera > Noctuidae > Sesamia > Sesamia nonagrioides. The sequence continues at coordinate 721,012 of JADWQK010001515.1, forward strand.
GGGTCTGTATGAGCAATGATCATTCGGATCTTTGCCTGGTTTTAAAATCGGGATGACAACTTGAACCTTCCACTCTGTGGGAATGAAGCCAGAAGTAAAACAGAAATTAGCCAGGTCCAGGTAATATTTGTGAGTTTGTGGTCCAGCTTTAGAAATAAAGGAGTACGGGAATCCGTCCACTCCCGGAGCGGAGTCCTTGACGTGGGATAGCACAGCTTTCAACTCGTCCAAGCTAAAAGGCATGTTCATTGGGTCCTCAATGTTGTCTGCATCATAGATGTCAACATTGATTTCCTCAAGACTTGGAACATAAGCCGGAGCGATTTTTGAAAAAAACTGGTATCCCAGTTCTTCCGTGAGGTTGTTGGAAGAGGAGGCAGATGCTAAACTGCTCCTAAAAAGTTTTATCTTTCGCCAAACCACCGAAACCGGGGTGGACGGAGTCAGCGAACTACAATATTTTGACCAACCTTCGCGTTTTTTCCTTTTTAGGAATTTCCTGGACTTGGCCAATATCTGTTTGAAGGCAATGAGGTTATCCAGGTTCATATTGTCATTGACTGTCTTTTCAGCCTCATTCCTGGCTCTGACCATGTCAGTGCATTCCCTATCCCACCATGGCGGGGGGGGGGAGTTTACCAGAAGAGGGTTTTTTGACCGGGAAACAATCATCAGCCGTGGAAGAAATGGTGGAGGAGAAGGACAAGAAACATTCCCGGGCATTAGCAAGGTTAACTTCTGGGAGGGAGGATACTCTAAGGTCCAGGATTTTAGAATATACATCCCAGTCTGCTGAGTTTAGTTGGTGTTTTAAAAGAGGGGGAGAAACTTTAACAGGAATGTTTTTGGAAGGAAATTCAATTATGATGGGGTAGTGATCACTTCCATAGGTCATATCCAAGCGACGCCAAATGAGAAGACTAGCTATATTGGATGAGCAGAATGTTAAATCAACACAGCTACTATTCTGACCTGGTAGAGATCTACGGGTAGCACTACCATCGTTGACTAGGCAAAGATTGTGTTCATCCAATATATCCAGCAAGCCAATGCCAAAGTTATCACAAGTATCTGATCCCCAGCGGTAATGGTGACAATTGAAATCGCCCATTACAAGTATTGGGCCACTAGCACTGCATAACAAATTCCTAATTATTGACAGATACTCTAGTTGTGGGTGCGCAATATAAAAGGAAAAAATATTTATACCCTCAGCCTTCACAGCAACAACATTTATGTTATCGCCAACAAAGGTTAGAGGAATCTGAGAGAATGATACCTTGCTATTGATGAGCAAAGCACATCCTCCGTATCCATCAGATCTATCATCACGAACACTGGCGAAACATGGCAGCCTGAAATTGCTTCCAGGCAAAAGCCACGTCTCAGCAATGCCGCAGATTGATGGTTTAAACCTATTAATTAAAAAAGAAAGATCAGGCTTCCTGGGAGTAATACTCCTCACGTTCCACTGGAGAAACGTTAGGGGATGGAATGTTGTGGATATAATTTAGTATGGAGGTCAATTTTGATGCAACGTGGTCAGGTACGGAGTGAGAAGGGCTAGCAAGAGCAGACATTAGCATGTCTGTGATTAAATTTAAAATATCACTATATTTATCCCGCTGTTTGCGGAGGATTGGCTCTGGAGCTTCCAACGGAAGAGCACAGCCATTTTTGGATGGTGAAAAGGAGTAATTTTGGGAGAGGTTCAGATGGGTCCGTTTATCATAGCCGGGTGAAAGTGGGGTATGGGATTTTGGTTTTAAAAGAACCGTTTTCCGGTATGAATTTTGGGTTACTGGGATGGGTTGAGGTTTATTTATAGCACCTTTGTTGCGTGAGAAAGATTTGGAGACATCAGCATATGATCTGGAAACAGGTGGGAAGACCCGACTTGCCTCCACATATGAGATCGATTTTTCCGCCATCAGAGCTTTGATGCTCTTCTGTCGGCCCAATTCAGGACAAGCACTGTCACTTGCGAAATGGTTGCCAGTACACGAAACACAGAGGCTGAATTCACGGGTGACTTCACATCCATCACCTGGATGATCCTCACCGCACTTAAAACATCTTGGTTTCGATCTGCAGATGGTGCGGGTATGGCCAAAGCGACAACAATTGTAGCACTGGACTGTTGGGTAGGTATATCTTTCAACCGGTAGAGCCGAGTAGAAGCTATATACACGCTTGGGTAGGGTTTGTCCATCAAAGGTTATGACCACAGTCTGTGTGGGCTTCCACTCGGTCACACCAGCAGAAGACACCTTCCTACTCATTCGTCTTGCCTTGATGACAGGGCCACACCCCTCAGGAACCTGGATATTCTTAATTATCTCCTCTTCCGACCATTCGACTGGGATATCCCTCACAATACCCATTCGTGTGATATTATATTGAGGAATGGCAGCCATGTAGTTGTTTTGGGATAAAATCTTATTGTTGAGAAAACCGTTGGCATCCTGATAAGACTTGAACTCGACTGACACACGATTTCTGCCTACACGTTTAATCCCGTCGAGACGTACGTTCTTTACGTTATTTACTGTCAAAAACATGCCAAACTTAATCGGTTGCAGGACAGTGCCTGCGGTGTGCTCGTCTTTGAGTGACACATTCACTATATAGGGAGGATTGTCATGTGGTGTGTACGAAAGCCTGCCTAATGTATTTTTGGGAATCTTAGTTTTAATATTTAAAGAGACCGGGGGCGAACTAGCGGCTCTCTTACGACTATGGGTGTCCGTATCCATAGCATTGTCGTTGGAGGATAATTGTATGTCATGTGGAAGAGTGATTGTTAGTCCAGGAGAAAGATCAAATAGGTCAGGCGGGGGATCTTTATCAGGATCTTTATCAGGGGGCTTTTTGGAGGCCATTTTGCATTACGCTAACCAAAATAAAATAAAAAATAAAACAATACAAAAAGACGATTACAACAAATAAAAAGCAAACCTTATACCCAATACACAAACACAATGAACACTTTCGATAGAGTTTCACAACAAAAAAAAACACTATAACCGAAAATATTCAATGGCACTGACAAAAGCACGTGTTAGCCTTTCACCACTACCGAACGAATCCTGACGCGATTATAAACATGGCGACTAAAAATACGCTAGTTTATGTCAGGAGCGCACTAACTTGACAGGTCTAACTGACATTTTATCTTCTGTCCCTTTCTGAACGAAATGGAAAGAAAAAGATGCACTTAATTTAAATTTAGTTTAGTGAACAACAGAATTGGCGCCACTGTCTTGATCTAGTACAGAAATTAAGCTCATCGCATCTTCCTACCGTGTCTCTCGCAAGTTAGAATGGCCTTTTTTTCTGGATTCTATGTGGCAGATAAATAGGTGCTTACTATTAAAAAAAAAATATAAATCTTTAAGAATACTATAGGTATACAATATGGCTATACCAATCATTATATTGGTTTGAGCAAATTCTTATAGGGCTGATTTTGACAACGCCAGATAATTTTATCAGAATAACAATAACGAATTATTGCTCGTTCTTCCATAAGTAATCTACCAGAGGTAATTTTGTTCCAGGATTAAAAATTATAATCATCCGATTGAAAAAAACAGCGGTACATTTTAAACATAAAAGAGATCGCTGTTTCCTAACCGACCACTCTGAGCACACACAAACAGTGAAGCAAAGTCAAAAGTCAAAGTTTTATAAATTAAACGTTGTACGTATTTGAACGAATGTATTTTTTCAGAATAAGCAACTGAATTGATTCCAATCATTTTTACACCATGTTAGATTTTTTCCAAATACATTCAGAAATTGTTGCAGTATGGTTACCGAGCGTGGTACGCAGCTTACCATCGCCCGCGCAACAGCTGATGCCAGAGGTCATTGCACCACTCGCCCGCCCGAGCATAGCGTGGACCATATTTTTGTCGGGATAGCCAAGTAGGATAACAAGCTCATAACTTTGTGGTTTTTAATGATATATTTTTGAAATTTTGTATATAATGGACACGTGTTTCTGGTTTCGCTTAAGACGCTGTGAATAGCAAACTTTTAGGTATTTGAGGGGGTGAAGCAGACGAAGTGGGACACGACTAGCCCCGCCCACTGCGGGGCGCGGGGCGCTCCGCGCGAGTACATCGATGCGTGAGGTGAGGCGTCGTGCATCGAGAAATACGCACGTTCTATTAAATCTATACCAACCATTCTCTATTCCATCTACATTTAGAAGCGTAATTTCACAACCCAACCGCGACGTATGGTTGGCTCTGTTCGTCACAGTCCCGGTTCGCATTAGACGAGCAGCAGGTTCGAATCCCACATCCGTTCACTTTACCTTGCGATTTTCGAAAATGTGTATTTTATACATATTTTCATTTTTTATTATTACTTTTGTTTTCTTTTTTATTTTTATAATGCGCTTTGTCCGTTCTGCTTAAATTTTTTGTGTTATGTCCTTTTTTCATGAAACTGTTAGAAATATATCATTTCTAGAAATTACTATTTATAAACAGCTGTTTAGAGTAACTGTTAAAAAAAAATGCATTTTCGGATATTTAAAAAAATAAAAGATTTCTTCTTCAAAACTGCAACTCTTATCGAAATCGGGTTTGTACGAGTGAAATAGATGGAGGCACTTGGAGGAGGCCTATACTGAAAGGGGCCATGAATAATGCAACAAAATGAAATCTAAATTTACTGTTTTGAACTATTATCAAATTAACTGTTATTTTTATTGTTTTTCTTTTTTTAAATTATATTATGAACTAAGAAATTCATGGTTAAATAAAGGCTTATTATTATTATTTATTATTAATTTCTAGAAATTTGTAGAAAGAAAATTATAACGAATTGATTTTAAATATTAGTTTGCATTATAATTGTTACAAAAAGAATATATTTAAAAAGATGGAACAATTACTACAAAAAATACAGAAAATTGGATAAATTAATAATAATTAAAAAAAAAAAACAATTGCAAATAAGAAATCCAACAAAAAGCATACAACGTAAAGCTGGGGTTTGAACCCGAACACATACAGGTGAAGAAAAATGTGCCGCGAAAAAGTAAAAAGAATAATTACAGAAAAAAATCAAATAAAATATCGGCAAAAATACAACAGTAAATTAAAAAGCATTTATTTCAATTAAAATCTACAAAAAGCATATAATGTAAACCTGGGGTTTGAACCCGGGCAAAAACGAAATATGATTATTCATCAACAAACAGACACGTAAATATAATTATTTTCTGTGCGGGGTAAAGCAAAAAGTGACATAGGTCCGACAAGCACAGCGCCTCAGCGGTCACTGTCGCTAAGCATAGAAGTGAAAGAGAAGGCAATGGACGCCGCGATGGAGCGACGTTTCGTTCACGTTATTTATCATTAAATACATTATTTATTTTAGAATATCTTAGTTAAATCGATAAACAAAAACAATGGTTTCATTTACTATTATATTTTACATCGCTCTTCTCAATTTTATCAAGATTTGATGATTAATAATACAGTTACAACTGTTATAAATTCAATTTTAGGGGTTACTTTAGGATTTTTTTCTATCGAGAAAATTAATTCAAAACGTGTTTTGAAAACAATGGTTTCCTGCTACATATAATCAAGATTAACATATAAATTTTTGGCTGCTCTGAAATGTATACATTTGGCTAAAAAATTGTTTTAAGAAGCCTATTTTTACTGAACACAGCGCCTTAAACAAAAAATAATGTTGTATACATATGAAAATACACATTCCATTTCCAAAACCAAACAACCTTTTCAGAAACTTATTTATTTACGAAAACGTAGCACTAAGTCTAACGTAGATTTAAAGTTACAACTCCAAGTTAGAAGCTCTAAAAGTAGCCTACCAACTGAACTTTACTAAGGGTTGCCGAAGATTAAGCTGGGTAGTAAGTGAAGCGAAGTTATAATTGAAGTTTTTGGTGACGAGAGAGCTTAGAATGTGTTAAGTGTGTAGTTAGGTCATGAAGGATATCAAGTTCTTAATTACCTTACTTAATGCCTGTTGAATACGTTTAAAAGTTCATTTCAGATAATCATGTGATAAAGTTTGTTCACCCCTCCTACTAATGTATCCCAATATTCCCACACGATACGAAAACGATACAAATACAATAACAATATCGTATCGTTCGGGTATCGTCGTAAGAGGCGACACACTTGTTTTGATCGTGTTACCGACACTTCCCTGTACATTGTTTTTGGATCGAGTGGAAATATTGGGATACATTAGTAGTAGGGGGTGACACAGTGTACAATCTTTAACGCATAATTATATGGAATGAACTTTAGTTTACTTTTAAATGAATAATGAAACGTATTTTTTTGATATCCCATTACTCTGGGGTTATATTCTGTGAGTAAAAATAATACAATAAAGTTTCGGAGATTTAAGATATGTGTGTAGGTATTTTTTTTTTTATATATATTTATAAACTAGTGCTTGACCGCAATCCCGCCTTAAGGTAAGCAGTGATGCAGTCGTTGATGGTAAAGGGTAAGGTAAGATATCGTAAGTTTTACAGATAAAAAGGACTAATCTATTTTTATGCAAAGTAATCATCAAAGTTAATTCATACTTAAAGCTAACAAAATGCGGCGTCGTCATATTTATGGTACATATAATATGGTATTTTATATTAACAATCGTGAGTTCTAATTATTTTGTAAGAGGTATGAAAACAGATTTTTTTTTTATTGCTATGGCATCAAAACATTAACATATTCAACATATTATGATAATGCCAAAAAGCGAGCTTATTTGCGTCACGACTAAACATTGCACGTTATTAGGCTGTATGGACCAATTGCCTTTGCCTTTCATCTGCAGGATAACAACAAATCAACATTGCGCGAGCCACGCTATTTTCGCGCCATTGTTTGGTTTTTTGTACATATTTATTTCAAGGTCGTAGAAAAGGTTTTGTATGCCACTGTCGCAAACAGCTTGTAATACTCGTGCTGATCTGTTATACCACTCAACTTCGCTTCGTGGCACAAACTCGAGCTGTATTGTGCCACGAAGCGAAGCTGAGTATAAAACTATCAGTCGTATAACGGTAGCTATCATTGCTCGACAGTGGCATAAATAACTATTGAAAAATAATTCATATACCACATGATTCTTTGATATCGTCTCACTCATGCCCTAGGCCTAGACTTATGGGATATTAAAAACATACAATTATTACCACAGAACATACGTACATGTACGATGGCAATGGCTGTGGTGGTCAAAACGGAGGTCTTCAATTTGATTGCTTTTTGTTTACCTGATGTCTCCGGCAATTGTGATTATATTTTGTATATTAATGAACTGAATATGTTCTCAGGTCCTTCACGAATTATATAAACTATGCTCCAGTACACTATGCTCCAGTATGCACCGGTAGCTGAAAAGTTGTGTGGAAATCGGTTGTCATGGTACGGGCATGTGTTACGGAGAACTGAGGAGAATGTCGTGAGGAGAGTCTTAATTATGAATATTGATGGCTATAAGAGTAGGGGAAGACCAAAGAAACGATGGATGGAATGTGTGAAGGATGATATGGCTAAGAAGGGGGTGACTGCCGAGATGGTTTCTGATAGGGATGCATGGAATTGGGATAAGGGCAGGAGGAGAATGATGATGCTCCAGTGCTTTTTCAATTTAGTTTCATAAAAAATATTTCGTCCACTTAGCATATATATATCGACGCTTGAAAGGCAATCATATCTAAGCGACAAAAATTCGTAAATTGAGTTATATACACCAAACGACGCAGAAAAATCTGGCGGTTCGAATGGTGTATATAACTCGATTCACGATTTTTTGTCGCTTAGATATGATTGCCTTTCAAGGGTCGATATGTTATAATGGATTCCTGTCACATAATTTCAAGCTGTATCCAGTTGATCGAGCAGAATCATTCCATTTCCACCCGAAAATACGAAAATCATTGCACTTAAAACATACAATTTGGGCTCAATATTTATTTACCTATATTTCGAGCGCTACGAAATCAATTGATGGAAGTACTTGTAAGCTTCAAGTACCCTCCATTATCGAATTCAATTTTTGAGGATACTTCATAAAGAAAAGTATTGTTCATTTTTGAATAGGCAGTTGAATATATTTATTCTTCAAAGTTACGGGTAACGGTTAAATTGGTAAATTATGTAACTCCTAAGTTAAAGTACTGCTAACTTTTTCTTTATAAACTAGTTGCTTGTAGCATGACCGCAATCCTGCCTGATGGTAAGCAGTGATGCAATCGTTGATTTAGTAAAAATATCGACGTGAATCGAGTTAGGTAAAGTAAGTTTTCTCGGTGGTAGCCAATAACATCGGCTGCCGGCAGAAGTTACCACCCAGCAGGCAAAGTCTTGCCGCCAAGCGATTCGTCGTGTTCCGGCATGATGTCTGGTGAAGACGTACGGAGGACGGGTCTGATCAGTTGTGTTGTGATAAGTGATAAAACGTGGGTGTAACTATATATACCCTGTAGAGAATATACCCCGTTAATACATAAATTTAATAGATTTTCTATCATCATTATCCGTATCTTAAAGATGTTCATTGCCCAATTTCTCACAGGTCATGGCAACTTTAAAAGTAAACTGTATTCTTTTAAACTTGTTCCTTCTCTTTTGTGTCAATGTTCTACATCGAACTGTGAATTTGAACAGTCCGCACATCACATTTTGTGGGAGTGTGTTCTTTCGCAGAATGAACGCAATATTATGTTGGATAGTGTACAAGTTACATCCGGAGTCGTTTATTATACGGACCTTGTAGAAACTAGAACTAATTTCTGTGCGTTCAGGCGCTTTTGCCATACCTATTATTGGAATCAATTGTAACAGCACATACCTACTTAGGACCCATTAACTTGATCAAATTTTATTCCGTGGTGCTTGGCAATCTGGGCTTCTCCCAGTTGCAATAATGTCCCTTTGTGCCGATTGGCCTAGTTCTGTTCTGTCTCCTGCTTGTTATGGAAGTGGAAAAAATATCTTTTTTCTTACTCCTCCGCTACTCTTTTCTGATTAATTTCGTTGCAGGACCCAAGACAGTTGAATCGTTTCTCCGGAATTCATCGAGCTTCATTGCTCGGCGTTTTTCTGGCGGTCTCCACTGTTGATTCTGGCTTTCAGGAGTTGCAGTGGGTGGGAAATGTGTGGCGGGATTTGATCAAAAAAAAAAAAAAATTCATTGTAGCTGAAAACCAGCGCAATCGTTCTGTCTCGTGTCGGGCATTATGTTGAGCGCTGGCCGTTTGTTGCACACTTTTTAAATAATATTTTTGCCGAAAATAACTGTTACTTTCTTTCTGTCTGTTCTTTCACTGCTGGACAAATGCAACACTTATCTCAACCCATGGCTAATGTCATCCTACTGCTACCAACCATTCAGTAAACAACGTCACATATTACTCATCAATATTAACATAAACTTTATTAACATACAACAATCCATCATTTGCTCTTAAATAAAATGTCAGCCATTCATTTATTTACACAAAAAGCTGAACGTACGAATTAACTGGAAATACATTGTTTAATTAATGCAATTTAATAGCAATTGCAATAACGTTTTGCCTTTAAAATCCATGCAATTTATTATGATTGTCTGAATATCGTTTTCGTAGTTTGATGTGAAAAATCAGTGGAGCAACGACGGAAACCATCCAAATATTTTCTCTTTAAAAAGCGTTGTGTTAATTTATTTATTACTTTATTACGGATGCTTTCAAAAGTTCAGATTTAATCGTACAAAAGTAAGTGAAACAATATTTTCTGTTTGCTTTTTTTGTAATGGGCCATTAAACACTGTCGACTAGTAGTCGGCGACTTTTATAAACTAGTGCTTGACCGCAATCCCGCCTGATGGTAAGCAGGGATGCAATCATTGATGGTAAAGCGCACTACATTATTAAGAGCCTATTCACTCTAGCCTTGAAGACACTAGACAGAATAAGTCGTGGCGGCTTAGTGGTTAGAACACCAGCCTCTCAAGTATGAGTGTGCACGCTCGATTCCAGCTCAGGCAAGTACCAATGTAACTTTTCTAAAGTTATATGTACCTTCTAAGTATATCTTGGACACAAATGACTGATTACAAGGTGAAGGAAAACATCTTGAGGAGATCTGGACTTTTAAGTCTGAAATCGCCAACCAGCATTGAGCATGCGTATTGATTACGCTCAATCCGTCTCTGTATGAGAGGAGACCTGTGCCCAGCAATGAACGATAATAAAAAAAGGTTAATGATGATGAAGAGTCTCAAATTGTAGACCGATGGGAATACGGCCGCTCAAATAGGTGCTTATGCACCTGATCGACGGTCGCCCGCGCCCGGACGATTTTGCCGATGGTTGGTTGATTATGCCTTGGTTTTGGTTGCTGAGATACTTAAGTCTCTGGTGACCAGTCGGCAGCGCGTCATAAGCTTTAACACTACTAGACAGGTATATGTAGTGTTTACAGATCGGTAGAAACCCGAAACTCAAAGAACTAGTCTAACCAAGGGGTACCGTGTTACCCCACCCCTGGGTTGTGGAGGTCAGATAGGTATACCTACTGATATTCAGCTGCATCCACTTCATGATCAAGGGAGGCTGTAGGCATTTATACATCACGCCAAGACCGTTTGGGGCCGACCAAAAACTCAGAACGCTAAGCGATAATGCATGCAGGCGATACTAGGCGAATTGGTCGGTCGAAATAACTAAAAATACACGCGGAAAAAAAAATGGGATGACACATATTAATCATCTGCGCTTGCTATTCAAGAATAGTCTTTTGCCTCATACTTAAACAATTTCTTTTAATCTGGTGTACATTTAAAATGGTATTCCTGAAATAATTCGATTTGATGTTTAGTATGAGAAACTAAGGAGCGTCCGTAACACAGTTCTGCCGACATCCGTTGAAAAGCCTGATGAATGTTCGAATTAAAAAAATAATCGCCTATCAACATAGTAAAGGATGAATTTTTACTCTCCATCAACAGAACGTTAGCTTTAAAATATGCTAAGCGTCATTCAGCGGTGTTCTGAAGTGAAATATAAACGCATACAGCTTTTTCATCGGACTGCTATTATTTTTAACAAATCATTCGTGTGGGTGTTTCCAGGATAGTTTTGTAATGTATTTCAACTGCTTGTCATATTATTGTTATAATGAAACACAACATTTAACAAAAAGTAATGCTTTCAACGCTGAGCGTAGGTTGGATAATGGCGTCATACGTAAACGTGAATATTTTCCGAATTTCAAACGGTACGGCAAAATATCTAGCACAATTTTATCAATCATAACCATGCACCAATGCCGTGATTAACTCCTACTCATATTATAGATGTGAAACTTGGGCATGAATCATCATCATCATCTCAGCGTTAATCCCAGTCGCATCCGTAGCTTTTTCAGCTTTGGAGGCTGGGGTCCGCTTTACCAGTCTAACTGCTGATTTTGGCTAAACTTCGATATTTTACGTGAATCGACTGCCGTCTGACCACCACAACCCGAAGGCCACATCGAAGCATTGCAGTTAGACCAATTGTTGGACTTTTGAAGGCTCCAACAACCCGTAACGATTGCCATTAGATGTTCGTATGGCAACCGGGACCTACGGCTTAACGTGCTTTCCGAGGCACGACCAGACCAGTACAAATATTCATATTCATGCATACAAATATTTAAACTGCGCGGGGATCGAACCCGCGCCTCCTTGCGCAGCGGCTGCGTTCGTTACCGCTACGCCACGGAGGCTGTCACTCCTACTCATATTATAGATGTGAAGCTTGCGTATGATGAATATACATGTTATTTTTACATTATACCTTGAACCTGAATATCGTTTGTACAGAATAAGCAACTGAATCGATTCCAATCATTTTTAAACCATGTTATATTTTTCCCAAATAGGTACATTTAGAAATTGTTGCAGTGTGGTACCGAGCGCGCAACACAGATGACGGTAGATAACTATGATCTACCGTCAGCTGCGTCACTAGGCGCATTGTGCGACAAGGGCCCCCGTGGCGCGGGCGAGCGGTGAGTTGACCATTTTTTGTTGGGACAACCAGGTAAGACAACAAGCTCATAACTTTGTGGGTTTTCATGATACCTTTTTGAAATGTTGTACATAGATGATTAAAAAAAAATATTGGACACGTATTTCGTGTTTCGAATAGGTATACAAAAAATACCGTTATATATTAGTACGATACACCTCAAGTGTATATATTTATTGTGTAATCTAAGTAGTACAACGTAGAATAACTACACCATTTGTCTTTCCTTTCCCTTGATATTCCATCCATAGATCTGTAAAAGATCTCTCTTAGCTATAAGACCTCCCATTGTGGCACACCTGTAAATATTTAATCTATACTAATCTATACTAATGTATACTAATATATAAAGTTGAAGACTTTGTTTGTTCGCGCTAATCTCGGGAACTACTGGTCCGATTTGAAAAATTCTTTTTGCGTTGGATAGCCCATTAATCCAGGAAAGTTTTATGCTATTTAAGATCACGCTACGACCAATAGGAGCGGAGCATAACTAACTCCACGCGAACGAAGTCGCTGGCGGCTGCTAGTCTTAAATACACCCACACTTTGTCAGTCTTGTATTCTGCCTACCTTCTGGAAATAAACCGGCGCATATTATATTATTGTCGTTACCAAATTGTTTATTGAACGCTTTTGGATTGCTTACACGTAACTAATTGGTGTTTTGTCAAACAATACGCGGGTTTCCGTGTATTTCGTACTAAAACAAACGTTGCCAAGATGTTTACTGAAAGCTGTAGTCTTATTAGGGGGTATCGTATGACAATAGCCACCCTTTAATTAGCAGAATTCCGAGAATGGTGATTGTATTGTATTAGTTTGCAATATAGGTCACAGATTTCGACAATGGTTGTAATCTGATTCTACCTTTCTTTTCTATTGAACTGTTTGTGTTGGGAATAAGCCCGAATCACAGTAGAGACAGAACAGTAGATTATCTAAGGCCGCACGCAGAGTTATTTGCCTAGTCTTGCGTTGAACCACAGCCCGTACTACCCCTATGTTATTCTAAGCTATATTATGCCAGTGTGTGTGAAATCGCGTACCGATACGGCGTATGGTGCGTACGCAATCATTCAAATTGAGAGCGGCTCGTTTCTATGAAGATGTTTTACTGTCTGTCTACTGTGCCCGAATGTTGTACGTGATATTCTAAATCGCCTCAATCGCTGCAATCGATTTGGGCCATTTGGTCATTTAGTTAACCGACTAAGCGTAATTCGAGTCACTTCAGTGATCATGCTACGTCACAGCTGTACTCTTTGGTTTATTAACGACTAGCTTTCCGCCCGCGGCTTCGCCCGCGTGGAGGTCGGTTATATCGCGCTTTTTAGATTTCCCTCGGGAACATCAAATTTTTCCGGGATAAAAGGTAGCCTATGTTCTTTCTCAGGGTCTAAAGATTGTCTGTCTTTCATCAAAATCGGTTGAGAGGTTTAAGCGGGAAAGCGTAACAGACAGACAGACAGACAGACAGACAGACAGACAGAGTTACTTTCGCATTTATAATATTAGTATGGATTAGCAGCCGCCAGCAACTTCGTTCGCGTGGAATTAGTTATGCTCCGCTCCAATTGGTCGCAGAGTGATGTTATATAGCCTAAAGCCTTCCTGGATTAATGGGCTATACAACGCAAAAAGAATTTTTCAAATCGGACCAGAAGTTTCTGAGATTAGCGCGTTCAAACAAACAAACTCTTCAGCTTTATAAATTTTAGTATAGATAGGTATTTTAATAAATTTTACTGCAATTTTTTTGACGCGAAATGTTCATCGGTGTTGTGCACTTTTTTAGAATGGGAAAATGTCTAACTCGCGTCTGGACACGTGACCCTGATCGAAAATTCGTAAGACAGAGAGGGAGATTAAACCGTCGGCGCGGCGTAATATGACACACAAATAGTTTAATATATAAAGTTTCGTTTATATCAACATTAACATAGTATTTATCCCCATCCATACTAATATTATAAATGCGAAAGTAACTCTGTCTGTCTGTCTGTCTGTCTGTCTGTCTGTTACGCTTTCCCGCTTAAACCCCTCAACCGATTTTGATGAAATTTGGCACAGACAATCTTTGGACCCTGAGAAAGAACATAGGCTACCTTTTATCCCGGAAAAATATGATGTTCCCGAGGGAAATCTAAAAAGCGCGATTTAACCGAACTCCACGCGGGCGAAGCCGCGGGCGGAAAGCTAGTATTCCTATGAGATTTAAAATCATGCGGGTAAAAGTGTGAGGCACAAACTGGAGGGCAATGGCCTAGTTTTTTCTCGAAGAACGTGTATAGAAGGATTTTGTAAAATGTTTCATAAATTCAAATTTGCTCCGGCGGCAATATGTTTGTAGCTCGGTTACGTCACTGCTGGCGTCATCTTGTACGTCATAACCATAAGACACATGTGCTTCTATTCTCATTGTTTGGAATTTTTAATGATGTTGTTATAAATTCTCTGAAGAACTGTTTCCCCATCCAGCCCATTATTCTGGAAGACTTTATTAGCAGAATATGGTTTTATTGTCCTTATATGCCTCTTTCGAACAACCTCAATATAAAAGTATTCATTACCATCAGGTGTCATCATTCGAAGGTTTGTTCTATTATTTATCTAAATTCATAGAAAATTTTGGTGGTAATATTTCCTTTTAGAAAATTGAAGGTTTCTCAGCGAGCTATAGAACGGGCTATTTTTTTTTTTTTTTTTTATATAAGTTATAAACAAGCGCTTGACCGCAATCCCGCCTGATGGTAAGCAGTGATGCGATCATTGATGGTAAAGCGCGCTAGTTTATTAAGAACCTATTCACTCTAGCCTTGAAGACACTCAAATTGTAATGTGACGGAAACACCGTCGCTGGCAAATTGTTCCAGTCCCTCGATGTACGCGGTATAAAAGAGGAAGCGAAACGCTTCGTCCGGGTCGCAGTGGTATCAACAACGTAAGGGTGGAAACTCGCCGTACGACGGGTCGTCCGATGGTGGAACGGTGATGGGGGAATTAAATCATGCAATTCCCTTGCACACTCACCAGAATGCAACCTATAGAAGACCGAAAGGCTGGCTACTCTACGCCTGTGCTCCAGGCTTTGGAGACCGTTTCGAGTTAAGTCTGGGTTGCCAATCAGCCTCTTCCACTATGCTCCAAGCATAGTCCGTTTTTCTTTCTGAGAAATCGAATCAGCAACGAGGTGATACGGCAGGGTCAAAACTGTCGATATGGCTCCCACAAAAAGCAAGCAGAAGTGGCAATGGTGAAATGTTATCCGTAGAACCGATAACCGTTAGGTTACGGATAACGGATAGAAATGTTCTTAAGTGGAGGCAAAATGTAAAGACACCCTAAGACTGTATGGAACGACGAGCTTCGTAGGATTGCTGGTAGCAAATAGATAAGAATTACTGAAAATTGAGGTGATTTGCTTACAATAGGCTGAGGAGATAGTGGAGTATCTGCGCTTCAAGTCTAAATGGACTGTGAGGGTCGAGGTGTTGGAGCCGCGCCACAGCACGTACTTCAAGTCGTTCGTGGTGGTCGCATAATCTCGACAAGTTCCTGAATGAAGAGCTATGGCCGAAGGGTGTTGGTTTCGTGGCCGGTTTATAAGTATTTTTATGTTATAGTTTGTATTGTATATACTATGGGCCCTAGTGGCTTGAATTAAATGAATAAATAAATAAATAAAGTAAGGGTTTTCTTAAATAGTAATTAATGTATTAATAATTAATGTATAAAAGCTAAATCGGAACATCAGCTTTATTTTTCGCGGATTAACACCAAAAAGCGAAAACAGGACCAGAAACATAATTGTGAAACGTGCCTTGGACCGAGTCCAATAAACCTTTTCTTTTAGTAGACTTTTCGGAGAAAATACGTTTCTTACATATCAATTAAACAAAACAAGGAAAAACCAAAACTGAGTTAGGTAATTAAACACCCATCAAAACAACAATACTGAACATAATATATCTTCAATTTGTAATTAATTATGAACACAATCTTTTTGAAATCTATAAAATGTTAGTACATGGTAACAAGGTGTTAACACATGGTAAAACTTAAAGAGGCTTTTTTTGCAATTAATTGACTGTAATTTATAAGGTGTACATACTGAGGGTACTTATTTTATTTTAAATCATCTTCATCATCTCAGCAATCCCACTCGCATCCGACGCTTTTTCAGCTTTAGAGTCTGGGGTTCGTTTTACCAATCTAAATGCTGAGTTTGGCTAAACTTCGATATTTTCCGTGAAGCCACTGCCGTCTGACCTCCACGACCCGAAGGCGAAATCGAAGCATTGCAGTTAGACCAATTGTTGCACTTTTGAGGGCTCCAACCAGTAACGACTGACTGCCACTAGATGTTCGTACGTATGGCAACCGGGACCAACGGTTTAACGTGCTTTCCGAGGCACGACCAGACCAGTGCAAATATTCATATTCATGCATACAAATATTTGCAAGGCGCACTTATTTCAAATATATGTATATATTTATTCAGCGTACACTTTCCTACTGCTGAGCTAAGGCTTTTAAGGCTAAGTTCTTCCAAAAAACCTTTTTTCCCGTGCCACCTGAAACCAGTCATGACGGTACCTACGCGTGAAGGACGTCATACTTAGTCACTTCGTATCGACTTTTGCCCAGCAAGAGCCGTACGTTGTGATTGACGTGACACTCCCAGTCCTATTTGAGCTTAACAGTCATCCTGCTTGCAGTCATTATATCGGTTCTAGAACGTAGAATACTGTTCTTAACTCTGTCCTGTATTTTGAGTTACAGAAATATTAACACCTACATTCATTAAAGGATAAGACCTAGGTGCATCTAGAGTACATCACTTTTCGCCAGTTATGCCCAAGCCTTATGGAACAGGAGGCGATCCTTTTGTCATTAATCAGGCACAAATCTAAACTCCAGGCAAGCTATTAAGATATTCCTGACGGACAATCCAAGACCCTTACTGCGTAACAAACTATTACTAACAATTTGAATCATTCTGAATCATATAGCTAATCCATTGTTCCGTATGTACGAAAAATGTGTTTACTCAACAATATAAATGACGCAATGAATGTTGTTGAAGTGTCTAAATGAAACCCATTGCTGCTGATAGTGTGTTACGCAGTTACCCTCTTGGAACTTTTGCTCAGCTCCAGCACTAGAGCAACGAGGCACTTAAATCTATACTCTATAGCTATACTAATATATAAAGCTGAAGAGTTTATATGTTTGTTTGTTTGAACGCGCTAATCTCAGAAACTACGGGTCCGATTTGAAAAATTCTTTTTGCGTTGGATAGCCCATTAATTCAGGAAAGCTTTAGGCTATATAACATCACGCTGCGACCAATAGGAGCGGAGCATAACTAACTCCAGGCGAACGAAGTCGCTGGCGGCCGCTAGTAATGAATAAAATGCGAATGGTCAAAAACGGAGTATAACTGTAAAAAGCTAAACAAAAGAAAATATATATATATAAAGTCGACTTGAGAACCTCCTCCTGTTTTTCGTCGATTGAAAAAACGAGGAAAGCCAAAACTAGAGTAGGTAACATAACGCCCATTTACCTTACTCAAGTTTACCGCAAAAACCGATCGGTACATTGGTGACTTTCAAACGGTGCCCTGAACCAGTTGAGGTCTTATTCGGACTAGTCCTAAATAAATATAGACACAATAAGTAAAATATTCTTTGAAAGGGACCTGTAGGCCATGACACTGTGTGTTTGTTCCCTTTTGAGTCGTTAAGGGTTGGGTGAGCCGAACGATTTCATTTAGTGTGACTATGTACTGAGGAAATATTTTAAGTACCTATGATATGTTCCAAAAGTATGTGGTGCAGATGTAAAGAAACGTATCAGGAATCGAATCTGTGGATGTCAATTTTTATTCGCATTTGTATACAATATGTAAAGAAAACCCTGTCCGACCCATAAGGATAATAAGGTTAGGTAAACACTTGACCAAATATGATATAAAATTTTACATAATCATCATAGTAACAATACTAATGAATTTTGAAATAACCCTTTTTTCCCGGGAATTAATTCCAATTACCCCGAAATTTGGTAATTTTTTAAAAAGTGACAACACCGGTATTATTATAAGTGAATAGCGACGCGACCACGTCACAGTTGCCGCGTGCCCTGCCCCCCGCCGCCCGTGGAAGGGTGTTGCTTACCGCACATGTATTATGTTACCTCGTTTTGCGAAATAATATTTATTTTTATAGGGGAATTTTTTTTTTAAGTTTAGCGTGTCTTTGTGGGCATTAGTAGTATCAGTTATCGATACCTAACAATACATTCACGGATCGGACAGGGTTTTCTTTACATATTGTATACAACGTTATTATTACTTTAAAAGAAACCTGAATATAGTTTGTTTTCAGAATAAGCAACTGAATCCATTCCAATAATTTTTGCACTATGTTATATTCTTTCTTAAATACATTTAGAAATTGTTGCAGTGTGGTTACCGAGCGCACAACTCAGCTGACGTTAGATCATAGTACTAGGCATGTGAGACAGGGCTTACCCGCGCCGCGCCACTGCGGTGCGGTCGGGCGAGCGTGCGTTGACCATATTTTTGTTCGGACAACCAGGTAAGATAACAAGCTCATGACTTACTGGTTTTTCATTATATCTTTTTGACATTTTATACAGAGATTCTTTACTTAAAAATACTAGACACGAGTTTCGGATTTCGCATATACGAAAAAAAAGTTGTATATGTGAATTGAATGCTTTAATTTATAAAAACCCGAAATTCTGATTTTAAAGCCTGGAACTTCATGATCTTAGATCCGTTAGCCGCTTCGTGTAGATGACACTGATACAAATGGCTTTAAGGCAGCAGGTAATCCTTCTCCTGTCACTTGAATCGGCAATTACAATTCTTAAAGTTTGTTATGCTTAGTTCGTTCATAGCTATTTCTGCATCACTGTCCAAATCGCAGTGAACTTTCTTCTCATTCAAATAAGGTTGCTGATAGTTTGCTGCCAGTGACATGTAATAATATCATTCTGATCTTTATGCTCGTCATAATAAGGTTGTTAGATTAGCTGTATACGAAATAGTATGTGCTATCATCTTTGAAAGATTACATCACCGTTCTGTACCTACAAGATATATATATATTTATCCAGGAGTTAAGATCTTCTTGTGTAACATTCTCACAATTCTAATACTTTTGAGTACGATCACTGTATGTCAAATACAGGTTTCATCAAATACTATCAGAGTATTTGCTACCAGGCTCAGTAAATATACGGGTCCCTCAAAGTGAAGGAGAACTATAAAATAGATGTAAAGCGGGTTGGGTCTATACAACGAGCGAAGAAGGGCGCACGCGAGCATAGACGCGTACTACCCGTACGCGTGATTCGGAAGAAGAAAGAAAATACATTTATTCAACACAGTCATAAAAACACACAATATATCTAAAATAAACATGCATCAACAAATAAAAAGTAAAAACCTCGATGTAAAAAATATCGGCAAAGTGCGGCCCTTGCACTTTTTGTACTTGAAGCGTGTCTACTACGCTCGTAGACGCCTTCGTACGTACGGGGATTTCAAACAAATGCCGCTTGCGAATGCGCTTGCGCTCGCTGTACGTAAAGCGTCTCTGTGTCTGTTTTTGCTCGCAGACACGTACGTGCGGCGGTCTCAAACAAATGCCAAGGGCCAATCGCACTAAAATAATTCAACCAAAACAGAATTGCATCGCACCCAAATCAAAACTTTATGTTTCGTATCGTGCTAGCCTTTTGACAGATGGTTTAACCATAACTGGATCACAATTAGAAAGTAACCGGTGTCAAATGAAAAAGTTGAAACAAAGCTAACCTTTTCGGTGCCATTTGTCAAAGTTACGTCTAAACGATTATTGAATTTACTTATATCTGACGAAATCAGAATCACTCATACATTGATTTTAATTCAATCGAAGTAAAAACTTAGCGCGATACGAAATGGGATCGAAACAAACCACAACGGTAATTGGATTAGATACGAAGAGTTAAATTTCTACTGTTATATTTCTCGCGATTCCAAGGTCTCGAGTGCGCTTGCACTCGCTGTACGCGAAAGTGCGAAACATTACTATGTATGTGTGCGTGCAGTTTCACTCGTCAACGCTTTTGTACGGCGAAATCAAAAAAAATCCTGTCGCAAGTGCGCTTGCGGAAGACGCAGCGTGGGTAGGCCCCCGACAACGACAAGGCGGACTGACGACCTGGTGAAGGTCGCGGGAAAATGCTGGATACGGGAAGCGCAGCACCGGTTGTCGTGGAGATCCTTGGGAGAGGCCTATGTCCTGCTGGACAAGACAAGACGTCTTTCGGCTTAAATGATGATGAGTGCGCTTGTCCCTTACGTGAAGCGTGTCTTGTGTGTACGTGTGGGCCTTGTACAAAGCCGACCTTCTGTACCTAAAAACATTGTGGCGTTAGCAAGAATTCTGAACAATCAGGAAACTTGTGGTCAATAACATGAATTGAAAACTTTATAATGAGGATGTGAGATATTCAGTCTTTGGAAACTTGTAGGATATTAATAAAGTTTACGGTAGCTAACTCTCAAGACTTGTGTGCAGGGTAACTTTCTGAAGACAATATAAGTGGACCTACAAACGGTTCTTAGGAATAAAATAATGTTTTTTGAATTTGTTTACTGTTAGTTTAGACTAGTCTATGTATAAAGACAAAAAAGGTATTTTTTTGGATATTTGGTTCGTAACGCTTTCACACTAAAACTACTAAACAGATTTTGATGAAATATGGCACATGGCTGGACAATGACTTGGATTAGGACATATGATATTCTTTAGACCCACATCCCCACAGGATTGAGACTGATGGGAGTTAAACCACGGAGTGCAGCTAGTCATCAATAAATCTAAACATATTTGCATAATAATGTTTTCTATTGGTTCTAATTGGATCAGTAACTGACTGAACTAAGCTTATACCTTTGACACATCATTAAGGCAATAATTCGTACAGGCGCGATGAGATGATACGACGCGTTTCTGGCAAAACTGTCTATTAAGTTTCTACAGAAATTGATCTACTAAAGCCGCCTCGCGCCAGTCTGCGAGACCTTTACTAAAGAGTGTCATAATATAATACCGCAAAATACATTTGCACAACAAAATCAACAATAATAAAAGCCATGAACATCTTCATAACACTTTGAATAATATGAATCACAATGGAGTAGTTAACAATATTTGCACAACAAATACTGAAATGGTGAATGATAAAGTCCAAACAATACGACTGTTATATTGTGTTGAATTCAACGAGAACCTAGGTTTATTTGTTAAAAAATGTAGATACGGTAAAAGGATTTTTTTTCATTGGTATTTTTGAACAGATATTTACATATCGTGGAGTTGACGGGACGGACGACGATTTTTGTGGGGTTAGCGACTACATAATAACAGTGAGAGAGGTCGAAAGATCATGTTCAGCTATGCTTGTCGCGGTTAGACCGTGGATGTGTGATTAAATTCGACTGCCACGAAAAAGTCTTTTTATTTTCGAGTTGATATACAGTCTACGATCTCTGTCTATGTGTCTATGTGCCTCGGAGAGCACGTTAAGCGGTTGGTCCCGGTTGCCATAAGAACATCTAATGGCAGTCGTTACGGGTTGTTGGAGTCCTCAAAAGTCCAACAATTGGTCTAACTGCAATGCTTCGATGTCGCCTTCGGGTTGTGGAGGTGCGGCGGCAGTTCCTTCACGGAAAATATCTAAGTTTAGCCAAATGAGCAGTTAAGGCTGGTAAAGCGGACCCCAGACTCCAAATCAGAAAAAGCTTCGGATGCGACTGGGATTAACGCTGAGATGATGATGATACAGTCTATGACACTTAAAAATAACCTAGATTTCTATTAGTAATAGAATTTTCAAAATCGGTTCAGTAGATCCAGAGATTACCTCACAAACTTTACCTCTTTATAATATCGTGCCTATAGATAGAATAACAATGAAAATTTAAACACCGATTTGGGAAAAATGAATAGAAAAACTTTTCCCATCAGAACTGGTCCCAAAAAGTCCATTATTCCACTGAAATAATATAGGTTCAAGGTAAACAAAAAAGCCTTTAAAACTCAGGGTGCCGAAGTAACAATAAAGTAGTCAAGACGAAATAACAGGACAATGAAGGGAGCTTGGAAAGTGGGCTGAAAAGGTCGAAAAATCACTAAACAGGAGAAACACTAAATTGGAATTTTTGTTGGAATCGTGGTCATTATTCAGGTAGATTTGGACTTTATGAAGTTTTAATAATTGTCGAAGAATTCAATTATTCTTTCTATTAGTTACTAGCTGCGCCACCTGCGTTTTTTTATATGCCCCGCTCCTATCGGTCGCAGCGTGATGTTATATAGCCTAAAGCCTTCCTGGATTATTGGGCTATCCAACTCAAAAAGAATTTTTCAAATCGGATTAATAGTTCCTGAGATTAGCGCGTTCAAACAAACAAACTCTTCAGCTTTATATATTAGTATAGATTATTATGCTTAAGGAACCGGGATCGCCACTATGTGCTGAAGGTGGTCACCGGTGTGATTTTAGTGAGGTGAAAACTCCCAACCTTGCCGACCCTTCCCAGAGGTCGGGTTTTATTGGATTACGTTGTCACATCCTATCAGCATGACCTACATAATATGACAAGACCTCATGATAGGCAGTCAACGAGCTGGCAGCAGATTTAAATGTAGTCACGACCAAAGTAAATCGAAAAAATAATCTATACTAATATATAAAGCTGAAGATATTGTTTGTTTGTTTGAACCCGCTAATATCAGGAACTACTAGTCCGATTTGAAATTTTTTTCCTTCAATCTAGGGAGGCTTTAGGCTATATAACATCTCGCTGTGACCAATAGGAGCGGAGCATAACTAACTCCACGCGAACGAAGTCGCTGGCGGCCGCTAGTAATAAATTTAATAATGGCCATGAATTCTTATCTCGCATTGCGGAGACTTTAATCAGACTGACGGCAATCATTCTAATACATATTTATACTTGTATAATATATGAGATAAGAGTTACATGATACGAGATAACAGTTATATGATATAAGAGTTATATGCAATGACTCACTAATGATTAGTATCACGACAGCCTCTGTGGCGTAGCGGTAGCGAACGCGACCGTTGCGCAAGGAGGCGCGGGTTCGATCCCCGCACAGTGCAAATATTTGTATGCATGAATATGAATATTTGCACTGGTCTGGTCGTGCCTCGGAAAGCACGTTAAGCAGTTGGTCCCGGTTGCCATAGGAACATCTAGTGGCAGTCGTTACGGGTTGGTTGGAGCCCTCAAAAGTCTAACAATTAGTCTAACTGCAGTGCTTAGATATCGCCTTCGGGTTGTGGAGCTCAGACGGCAGTCGCTTCACGGAAAATATCCAAGTTTAGCCAAAATCAGCAGTTAGACTGGTAAAGCGGACCCCAGACTCTAAAGCTGAAAAAGCTGCGGATGCGACTGGTATTAACGCTGAGATGATGATGATGACTAATGATTAGTGTCAGCTTTTTAGTATTCCGAACCCAAAGTAAAAACGTAACCCAATTTAATAAAAAAAGATATTCAGGCTTATAT
Organism: Sesamia nonagrioides; assembly: GCA_017933935.1. Lineage (NCBI taxonomy): Eukaryota > Metazoa > Arthropoda > Insecta > Lepidoptera > Noctuidae > Sesamia > Sesamia nonagrioides. The sequence continues at coordinate 744,711 of JADWQK010001515.1, forward strand.
TTGGTTTAGAAACACACAAGAAATAGCATGCAGTTAGAAACAGCAGAAGAACTTTTCAATTATATCGAATTAATCCCAAACTAGGCATGGCCTGTATCTTGGTGACCCTAAAACTACACATTGTTACTGAGTAGATAAGTATTACAATTATTTTTAAATACTAATAACTAGCTGCGCCACGCGGTTTTACCTACGTAGGTCGATATGTATTTTTTCTGTTTCATTATCATCATCAACCTTTTATCGTCCCACTGCCGGGCACAGGTCTCCTCTCATACGGAGAAGGATTGAGCATAATCACAACGCTTGCTCAATGCGGGTTGGCGATTTCAGACTTCAAGTCCAGGTTTCCTCTAGATGTTTTCCTTCACCTTCAGTCATTTTTTTTTATATGCTCCGCTCCTCTTGGTCGGAGCATGATTTATATAGCTTTTCTGGATTAATGGGATATTCAAAACAAAAATAATATTTCAAATCGGACCAGTAGTTCCTCAGATTAGCGTGTTCAAATACACAAACAAACTCTTCAGCTTTATATATTACTAGAGATTTGTTGTTTGATACTTGACAGTTTTATATTTGACAGAAATTACTAAGACTGTCTGTCCGCTAACTGTGTGTCGAGCTAAGCCTTAGACAGACAGAATTTGTCCATAGTTTGTGAATTTTATAAATCCTTTTGATAGCTAAATCTAAAGCATAAATTTAATACTGTCCATTCAACAAATCCTCGACACCTCAAGCCTAACTCAGTTCCAATAATCACGATGGGTCGAGATAAGCGGATCGGCAACCGAACTATAGGTAATACAATTAGTCTCCAAGTGAATCATGCTAGCAATTCTCCTAACTAATCTTTTAATCGGTTCTTATGACACCCGATTTGGTTGTCTAGAGTTTGATAGCTTTCCTTTAAAGATGATCAATTTCCGTTGCGTTATACAGCACGTGATTTTTAGACTACGGAGCCTTTCGTACGCGAGTCCGACTCGCACTTGGCCCGTTTTTTTTTGTTCATTTTAACAATTTCAGACAAAATTTATCGCCCTAGGTTTTCGAATGAGAAATTAATACGAAATTCGCGATCATTAATGACAGTCAGAGTAGTTTTTGAGGGTAGATTATTAATTGTAATAGTTAATGACGTACATTTGTTCTAACAATATTATACATTTTGTTTTTTGTTTTTAATAATTATAAACTAGCGCTTGACTGCAATCCCGCCTGATGGTAAGCAGTGATGCAATCGTTGATGGTAAAGCGCGCTAGTTTTTAAGCCCATTCACTTAAAAAATCTTAGTGAATAGGAAGGAAGACGGCAGTTGAGCGAGGTGGTGCAATGTTAGACCCAATAACAGGACCAACGATGCTGCGCCAAAGGGAGATTGATCTGGAGACTCTCCACGACCAAACTCCCGACACAACAACATTTGGCGCATCGTACCCGGCACAGATCGCAACATAACTGCTCAGACCCGTCCTCCGTACGGCTTCACTAGACATCATGCCGGAACACGACGAATCGCTTGGCGGCAAGACTTTGTCTGGTGGGTGGTAACTTCTGCCGGCAGACGATTTTGAGAACTCAATAGGAGGTCGCCCACATTATAATGGTAGCTGAAGTAAATGAGGGTGGATTGTGAAAGTTTTTTAAAATGCTTTTCTGCGCATGTCCTAGACCAAGTGAGGCCTAGAAAACGTTCGGCGACATCGAGACAATGCCAGGTAAAGATGGCGGAATAACTTAACGCCTACAGACAAGATTGGTCCACACTAGCTCAAGACAGAAAGGAGTGGAACGAATAGAGACCTTTGCCCAGCAGTGAAACAACATAAGCTGAAAACAACATTTTTTATGGTGAAGAAACAATTGCAATGCTAGAGCTTAAAGCCTACAGACAAGATTGGTCTACTCCACAGTAAATCAAGACAAAAAGGAGTGGAAAGAAGAGAGGCTTTGTCCAGCAGTAGGACAACATAAGCTAAAACAACATTTATTTATGATGAACAAACAATTGCAATGCAATGTTATTTACAAAAAAGTCAAAAGTCACCATGCCTTTAGATAGAACTTCAATGTTGACTAGACGTTATCGGAAGAAAAGAGATTCTCAGGGTATCACAATTTCCCAAACGCTAAAACTACACTTTGATTGTAAGACTTTCTTTATATGCTGTGATTCTTAGACTGGAAGAACAAGAGAGGGAAGAGTTTGGATGTAGCAACCTTGAAATCTGATAGAAGTCATTGGTTTTATTACCGAAAGAAAGCCTTTATTTTACATCCCAAATTCTCACAACTCAATCCATTCTCCACAATTATTCGCAACCATAAAGCAAGGCCCCTTCACTACACAGGCGTTACACATATCCATAAACAAACACATAATCAAGCTATACATAACACAGTCCAGAAGAATTACTATCAATCCCCGGAGAGTGAAAAGGTTTCTTTATTTATGCACAAGGGTAGGGCTGCCTCTGCCCGCAAAATGTGAAAAAAAAGGATTTTGGCAATTTGTTGGTATGACAGTGCTGCCATCTACACGCAAAATGCGAGTTCGGCCGCGTGCAGGTCCCAAATTATCCCACAGTAAGAAGCTACCAGGTAAAAAAGTAGCCTATGTCCTTCCTCAGAATGGTATCTACTATCTACTTGCCAAATTTTATGGAAATCCGTTCGGTGGTTCAGGCGTGAAAAGGTCATCCAGTTCGAAGTAATTTCGAGCTTATAATTGAAAGCCATGACTTATACTATCAGAAATCCTACTGAATAACAAATGAAGTGTACTTAACTCAAGTACTTATTCCAAATTATACTAAAACCTTTCACAATGAAAACGAATTCTCCTCTAAAGTCAAAAACATTAAATACTGAATCAGTTAAAAAAAAATTACTTTATAACCTGGGGGGAAATCGCGCTAAAATAATTCAATCAAAACAGAATTGGATCGCAACCAAACCAAACTTTTGTTACGTTTTGTATCGCGCTAACCTTTTGACAGATGGTTTACCCATAACTGTTGTAATTGGAACGTAACCGCTGTCAAATTAAAAAGTTAAACAAAGCAATCTTTTTCTATGCCATGTCAAACTTCTTATTACTTAAATTAGAACATCAAATATAAAATCATAAAATCCTGTATAAATAAATAACTCTTCAACTTGATCCAACAGCTAAGACTACTACAAGCCACAATACAAGCGAAACTGTCAAACCAAAGCTTCATAAATCCAACACGTTTATCAACAGCTCACGCCCTGTAAAACAACACAAATGGACATCAAAAACTGACGAGGGCAGTCGTTTATTAACACGTGCCTGAATAAATAAATAACCTCCCGGGACAGCCCTGTATAACATACCACGATTTATAAGTCCTCTGATATATCTACCATTTCTACCATGCTACTCACAAAGATTCAATGATACAGTACTAAATAAAACTTGTTGGACGTGACTGGAGTGTTAAAACTACTGAAATATGCTTGCAATGTATGATAAATTCATTTGTACGTAAGAATTGAATAACTTGAGCTAAATGAGCACTTTTGTACCAATAGATATTTAAGGAGTCTTGTCCTTTTTTTGTTGCGATGGGAAATAATCAAATGACTTCTCACGCTCTGGGCGGAGCGGAAGGGCGTGTCAGACTTTTACTGACTAAAACCCACCCGTGTTTCTTCACTTGCGTGTGCGACGGCCAGGGCCACGGCCACAGTTCATAGGAGTCATGTCCTTCAGTATCATGTATGCACAGGAGACTGTGTATAGAATGAGAGTGGATACAAAGAGCCCCATACCTGGGGATCTGGCTAATAGACCGAGTTCTAAGCATCAATATACGAAGCCGACCAAAGCTCTTCAATATCAAAAAGCGTATGAAACTCAAATGGAGTTGAACAGGGCTCTGGTAAGGCCTTGGTCTGTTAGGTAAAGTAAGCATGTGATAAAGTGACGTCCAAGGCAGGCAAGATTTTGGTCGCCGGCGATAAGATTGGCAGATAACATTGTTGTAGACTCGGACAAAACTTTCCCCAACTATGTAGGCGTTTAGTCTTACCGAATGCAGATGAATATCGTTATTTAAAAAGATGCGTTTGCCTATATAAGCTGGTTTACTGATAACACTAGTTGTTCAGATTCGCTAATGCTAACTACCCATAACGACTATCAATGATCTAAGAATAGTACCCTGAACCAATTGCTTAACGTGCATTGCGAAGCTACGGTATGTAAAATAAGGTAATAAATTCAAAATTATATGATAAATGAAACGATATAAAATAAGTTCTGCTAAAGCGTAGAATTTTAATATAGAGGTTGGATCTTGTTTAACGATATTATATTTCACAAGAAGATTTTATATTATTCGCAATATTGTGTTTATTTTACGAGTTTATGAGATTTCATTTAGATTTTTTTCCATAAGTTATGATGCGTTAAAAGAACAAAATATCTTGAATAAAATAATTTTAAAACTAGCTAGAAGAGCTCCACCGTTTTACCTGCATAAGTGTCAATCACGTGGGAAATATTGCGATAAAAGTTTGTAACGTGGTATTCTGAAGTATAAGCTATATTACTATAAAGTTACATCTAAATCCGTTCAGTAGTTTTTACGTGAATAACAAAACATCTCTAAACATAGCCAATTTTCACGTTTATTAAATCAATACATAAATAAAAATATAACAAAAATGTAGTATGATCTTGGAAACAGTACTTATTACGCAGACAACATTACGAATTCGTAATGTTGTCGCCGGTCGGAATCACCAGGTCGTCGGTCCACCTTGTCGGAAGCCTACCCACGTTGCGTCTTCCGGTGCATGGTCGCCACTCGAGAACCCGTCGGCCCCAACGAGTGGCAGTGGGCTGGGCACATTGCCCGTAGGACCGATCTACGGGCAATGTGCCCAGCCCACTGCCACTTTAGTGTTGCAATTCTTCGGGCTATGACGGTGCCTCTCGTTCTTCTGCGGATCTCCTCATTTCTGATTCGATCGCGCAGTGAGACCCCAAGCATAATCCCAATTTATTTTTAAATTTGCATCTGGTTTCTTTATGATGCTGGAGATAAGCTATCGTCTATGTTTTACTATCGACTGTTATTAAAATAATTTAGAAAAGTTAATTCTTTTTTTTTTAAGTACTGCCTTATGAAGACATTTTACGACGGCAATGTGAACTTGGGTACCGTGACACGGATTTTTTTTAAATGGGTCTAAAATCACGAAATCGCTTTTTATCATTTTCAGTAATAGGTAATAGTAGACTGCCAAATCATCATTCTCCTGCCCTTATCCCAATTTATTTGGGGTCGGCGCAACATGTCTTTTTCTTCCATACATCCCTATCAGAAACCATCTCGGCAGTCACCCCCTTCTTAGCCATATCATCCTTCACACATTCCATCCATCGTTTCTTTGGTCTTCCCCTACTCTTATAGCCATCAACATTCATAATTAAAACTCTCCTCACGACATTCTCCTCATTTCTCTGTAACACATGCCCGTACCATGACAACCGATTTCCACACAACTTTTCAGCTACCGGTGCCACTTTCAAACTTAGTAGACTGCCAAATGTACCACTGAAATGGAATATGCCAAAACATTGTACTAATATCGACTACTTCGACCAGTTGTGCGTTTTGCTAATAGGTTTACTAATAACACAAGTCAAGTCGAAACTGTTTCTGAAGTAATAATAAGGGGTTGAGTTGCTATTGTTACAAATGAACCGCTAATGCCGTTTGAACACCATTAACTATACTAATATGTGTGATCAAGGCATATTCGGAAGTGTTTAGAGAATTATTAATCATAGTGGTTTCACCAAGGGTGGTGGAACATGACTGAAATAGAAAAAGATTTTGTAGCTGTAAGAGCTAAATTGAATAGAATAGAATAGAATACTCTATATTATGTACACCATATGGATTACAGATACCATTTTTTTTTTATATATAAATATAAACTAGTGCTTGACTGCAATCCCGCCTGATGGTAAGCACTGATGCATTCATTGATGGTAAAGCGCACTAGTTTATTAAGCCTATTCACTTAAATAACTTAGGAATAGGAAGGATGACGGCAGTTGAGCGAGGTGATGCAATGTTAAACCCAAGACCAACACGACCAACGATGCTGCGCCAGAGGGAGATTGATCTGGAGACCCGCCACACATCGCAACACAACTGCTCAGACAGTCAGATATCATGCCGGAGCACGACGAATCGCTTGTCGGCAAAACCTTGTCAGGTAGGTGGTAATTTCTGCCGGCAGCCGATGTTATGGCCTACCACCGAGAAAATATAGAACACTAGCTTTCCGCCCGCGGCTTCGCCCGCGTGGAGTTCGGTTATATCGTGCTTTTCAGATTTCCCTCGGGAATATCAAATTATTCCGGGATAAAAGGTAGCCTATGTTCTTTCGCAGGGTCTAAAGAATGTCTGTACCAAATTTCATCAAAACGGTTGAGAGGTTTTAGCAGGAAAGCGTAACAGACAGACAGACAGACAGACAGACAGACAGACGGACAGGCAGACAGACAGAGTTACTTTCGCATCTATGATATTAGTATGGATAAATATATTTTTTTTATAAAGGTTGACAAAATGGGAGGTCTTATGGCTAAGAGCGATCTTTTACAGACAATTTTTGGATGGAATACTAAGGGGAAGGAGAGAGAAATAATGTAGGTAGTGTACAGTATACTATTTACATAGGTTATACAATAAATATGTACTTTAAGTGTATCATACTAGTTTAAAGAAATATAAATTGACGTTTAACTTCCCCGAAGAATTCATATCTATGCTCATGTAAGTGGAAATCGGTACGCAATTGCGATATCTACAGAGAAATGAGAAAATGTTAAGATGGAGAGTTTTGACTATAAACGTCGATGGCTATTAGAGTAGGGAAAAACCAAAGAAACGATGGGTAAAATGCGTGAATGATGACAGAGTTACACTACCGAAATGACCACTAATAGACAAATATAGAAGATAAAGACGTTGGGCCGACCACCAATAACTAGGGATATAACGAGAAGAGAATGATATATTGGTCTATACAGTACGACCCCAGTCAAAACACAAACGGATGAAATACCAACTCAAAAACAAAAGAATGCAATGAACGGTCAACTACAGGGTAATTGCGTAAGACATTATCAGTAGCAATGGGTTTCATTTTAACAGTTTCAACAACGTTCTCGTGTTAAAATGAAACCCATTGCTAATGTTAATGTCTTATGCAATTACCCTGCATTCCTCATGAATGACATATAGACAGACAGAGATTTTTCGTAAAAGATTTTTACCAGGATTCTATGGACCCTGGCCTGAAAATAAAATGTTATTATCATTAAATTACTTTTTACCCCTTGGATACGAAACTCAATTATATAAAAGTTGATAGAAAAATGTGAAATGAGAAAGTTATGAGAAAAGTGCAAAATAAATACAATAACGATAAAATAGATTACCGCGGACTATACTTGGCACAGATAAGAGATATTTTTTTTTTTTTTGTGCGATTTACCGTGCGTTTTATAGCGAGTTTTTGCCAAATTATCTTCTTGGTAGGCGCCTATAGTTTTATGGGATACTTTTTAAAGCATTATTGACTTGTTTTACACATTTTAAAATAATAAATTAATTCCTTTCTCATTAAATCATCATCTGCTCAGTATTTTCCCAAATATGACTACTCCCAAATTCAGCAGCGGAACCCAGACTCCAAAGCTGAAAAAGCTTCGGATGCGACTGGGATTAACGCTGAGATGATGATGATGATTAGGTACTCCCAAATTCTGCTGAATACCAGTATTCTCTATCTGACTTCCACAATCCAGTTACAGGGTAAATATAAAACAGAAAAATAATAACTGTTAAAGACATTGCTTGAAGATTGAAAACACTTATAAGATTTTTAAGATCATCATAAACAAAGAATACGAAGGAAATTGTAACAAAAAACCCCTCATACACATAAAATTGTTACAACTTCTCCTTGATTAAAACATACAAATAAACTCGATTTTTATAGTCATTACTTTACTTTTCACACTTTACTACGTTCCAGATATCGACGCATTACAATGTTCTAACTTTAACCACTGTATTTATTATTACTTTGTTATACTTTGCTATATTTTGTACTTTGTTAACAATCAAACATAACACAATAAAAAATAGTAGAAAAAGATGCATTGAACCGAGAGGAATCGGCGCCAAGAATTCGCATGATAATGCAACAGATAAAGTAAAAAAAATCCCTATCTTTGAAGGACATTGTACTTATGAAGTGACTTAATCACTACATTCAGCAATTCGCATTAGCATTCACATAACATTCAGTGCTTAAAATACTAGTGCTGCCATCTATAATGTCTATGGAAACCATCCTTTCATTATCTGTGCCGAAATCAACTTCCTCCTTCTGGTCTTGGCAGCGGAACCGACCATCGCGTTTTTTACTCAAAAATCCCAAATTATGTTCCTCTTTAATTTGTAATTACATTTATTGATGGAGTGTATTCGGAATAAATATGAACGGGATCTATTCATAAACGAATTTAATTTAAACTGATTAGACGTAGGTATAATACAATCTATTTATGCCGCATAGCCCAGCGGATTCTCTCTGAATTGGCAGTGGGCGGGATACTCAGCTCGTAGGGCAGAAAGGCTCTTGAATGGCGCCCACGTACCGGCAAGCGCAGCGTCGGACACCCATCGACTAGGTGGTCGGATGATCTGACCAAAATCGCAGGGAAGCGCTGGATGCAAGCCGCGTCCGTTCTTTTTGGAAATCCTTGAGGGAGGCCTATGTCCAGCAGTGGACTTTATATGGCTGAGATGAGGATGATTATAATTTATTTTATCTGTACCATCATCGGAGACGACGAAAAAGCTGTGTCGCTTAATTACGGTTCTATGTGAATACATAGAGCTCTGATTTTCATATTAATTTATACTTATCTTGTACGCAATATTACTAAGTATATTTAGTTAATAAACTCAGTGTTAAAGGGTACGATGGGGCAGACACATCCCGATAAAAAGCCCAAAATAATAACACATAAAAAACATTTCTACCAAAAGGTTTTCTGTAAAAGATCGCTCTTAGCGATAAGACTGCCCATTGTGTCACCCTTTGTAAAATCGTCAAATATATGTTCTGTTATTTATATGATGTTCATAATAAAAAGTATTCTATTCTATATTACTCCACCTACGAGGATTACATCATCAGTCACATTTTCAGGAAATCCAATTATAAAACTCAACACAAAATAATAGCATATCTTGGAAAACCCCGTAGTTCCCGCTAAAAGAAACAATAAATAAACTATTTGGAATGCTGTTCCCACCAAAAGTTTATATATAAAAGTGAAAACATTAAACAAAGCTAATAAAACAAAACATAATAAATCAAACAGCAAATTGGTCTAATAAATGATGTTCCAAATGATTTCTTTTTTGAAGTGGATGATATAAATTGAGAAACACTACTTATTTCTTATGTAATGATAAAGATACATGGATTAATTTAAAAAAATCTGAGTATAATCATAGTCATTTATATCGAGCAACAAAACTCATAGTGTTAGTCATAATATATTAACAACTTATGTTAGTAATACACTTACAAAGACTAGAGCAAAACTATAAAAACTTTTTTTAATAACCAATAACTTGGGTTACCTATGGCGTGTAAAAACAAAGATCAGAAGAAGAGAAAGTCAGACAAAGATGGTACTAAACAAAATGAATAACGCTATTACTTTTTCACAACGATTTAATGATGGTTTCAACGTGCCAGGGCTGCAGATTGTGACATTGCTGCAAGGTGTCAGGCCCAGCCAAAACCTTGCAGCAGTCATCATCATCTCAGCGTTCCGAAGCTTTGGAGTCCAGGGTCCGTTTTACAAGTCTAATTGCTGATTTTGGGTAAGCTTCGATATTTTCCGTGAAGCGACTGCCGTCTGACCTTCACAACCCGAAGGCGATATCGAAGCATTGCAGTTAGACCAATTGTTGGACTTTTAAGGGCTCCAACAACCCGTTACGACTGCCATTAGATGTTCGTATGGCACCCGGGACCAACGGCTTAACGTCCTTTCTGAGGCACGACCAGACCAGTGAAAATATTCATATTCATGCATACAAATATTTGCGCTGCGCGGGGATCGAACCACGCCTCATAGCCCAGCGGCCGCGTTCGCTACCGCTACGCCAAGCTGTCAAGGAAGCTGTCAAAAAAAAAAACTTGCAGCAGTGTATCTTATATACACAATTGAACTTGCTTGCTATCAACGACCGAATATTGTTGGCGCTGCGCCTCAAGTGCTGTGATAAGGATGTTTCTGACAGTCTGACCATCTGACGAACACCTTGATTATGCAACACACTATAAATATCAACCATTTTGAAGGATGTAACTAATCCATTGCGTCATAATTATGTTCGAATAATTTGTGTGCGAAAAAGCGTAAATAGCGCAATCCATCTTGTCGAACTGTCAAAATGAAACCCATTGCTATGATAATAGTGTGTTATGCAAATATCTCGCAGTACCTAATGGACATCATCAAGTTTATAACTTTGGATTTAAGCTAGGATTTCACCGAAGTTCTTTTATGAACATATAAAATTGTTTATATAAACCTACTCATAGAAAATAAATCATTTATATTTTTATATTGCAGATTTTTAGCATCACCATCAGCTAAAGACGTCCTCTGCTGGACATAGGCCTCCCCCAAGGATCTCACGACGACCATCCTGCGCTTCCCGCAGCAGCGGTTCAGGTGCGACTTTCACCAGGTCGTCAGTCACCTTGTCGGAGGCCTACCCACGCTGCGTCTTCCGGTACGTGGTCGTCACTCGAGAACCCGTCGGCCTCACCGAGGGCTATGCTTGGGGTTTCAGTGCATGATCAAATCAGAAATGAGGAGAAATCTGGTTGAATGATTCTTGAAGGGATATTACTACCCTTCTACATAGTTAATGTTTGTAAAAACACCTATCTACAAGTCATGAATGCGACGCACAAGAAGCACAACAAAAGTATTTTAATAATTTAAGTGTGTCATGCAAAGATTTCTTTATTTAAACTTAAAATATTTTCTGTCACATTAATACACATGGCCACTTATGAAACGTGAGAAGCTAGGTGCATGGTTCGATTTGGTACTTTCTTAAGAAAATGAGCCTGCAAGAAAATTATATATACATATTTATATTAGATTACCAGAAAATCTTTCACCATGCGTATGCTATACACAAAACTGAAAACTTCAATTAAAATAACATGAAATCTACGTTTTCCAAAAAGAACTAATATAAGACATGAAAACTATTGCTGGTTTGTACGTTTTGTACTATAAATCAAGCGGGCAATGGCCTCATGATTCATCATCACGCTTACTCACAGAGTGGGTGGCACAGAGAAGCTATTCTTTATCCCAGTTGTAATGCAATAAAACATTTAATATCTCGCAAGGTCGAAACAAAAAAAGATTTTGGTATTTCGAAGAAAAAAAAACATGATTTTTTTAGATTCATTATTAAACGCAATTCTTGATAGTAAGCGTGATCTCGGCTTTGTAATCGTCTTAGATTACCGGGCAATCGCATACAAAGATTAAATTTTCAAGACTTGTAATTAAATTCACTGACACTTTTTTTTCTTTTTCAGGGTTCCGTAGCCAAATGGAAAAAAACGGAACCCTTATAGATTCGTCATGTCTGTCTGTCCGTCCGTATGTCAGCCATTTTTTTCTGAAACTATAAGAGCTATACTGTTGAAACTTGGTAGGTAGATATATTCTGTGAACCGCATTAAGATCTTGATGCAAAAATAAATAAATAATAATAAATATTGGGGCTCTCCCCCATACTTAGAACTGAAACTCAAATATTTTTTTTTACCAAACATTTACGTGTGGTGTATCTATGGATAGGTCTTCAAAAAATGATATCGAGGTTTCTAAAATATTTTTTCTAAACCGAACAATTTGCGTGACAGATGCTTCCAAACGGAAAAAAGTTGCTCCCCTCTAACTTCTAAAATAATAAAATGAAAAATGTAAAAAAAGAACATATGATGTACATTACTATAAAAACTTCGAACGAAAATTGTTTTGAAGGAGATCTAATAAGTAGTGTTTTTTTTAATACCTCGTAAATCGCAAACCGCTTATTGCTTTAATTTCATAAATCAATGGTACGGAACCCTTTGTGCGTGAGTTTTTCTCGGTGGTAGGCAACAACATCAGCCGCCGGCATAAGTTACCACCCACCAGACAAAGTCTTGCCGCCAAGCGATTCGTCGTGTTCCGGCATGATGTCTGGTGAAGCCGTACGGAGAACGGGTCTGAGCAGTTGTGGTGCGATGTGTGCCGGGTGCGATGTGCCTAATGTTGTTGTGTCGGGAGTTTGGTCGTGAAGGCTCTCCAGATCATCCTCTGGCGCAGCATCGTTGGTCGTGTTGTTGGGTTAAACATTGCATCACCTCGCTCAACTGCCGTCTTCCTTCCTATTCACTCAGTTTTTTGGAGTGAATAGGCTTAATAAGCTAGTGTGCTTTACCATCAACGATTGCATTACTGCTTACCATCAGGCGGGATTGCAGTCAAGCACTAGTTTATAACTATTAAAAAAAAAATTATAATTAATTGACCTAAATTAAAGAATAGTTCCCGATTTCCTCAAAGCTGTTGATTGAAAAATCGAAGTTTTGCATGAAGGAGAGTTTAAGTATGAATTTATGATTGTTATATACAGATCAAAGAAATATAATAACAGATAACTATAGGTACTATTTACTATGCACACAATCTAAAAAAATTTTTAAGGCTAGGTCAAAAGATCATGCGACACTGAATACATATTGTTAATTCAAGGTTTTGGACACACAACAGATAAGCAAATATAGCACAATAGCATAATTATACGTACAGTTTTCCAGACACTAAAAATGCATTATGTATGCATTTTTAGCAGCTGAGTATATTTACATAACAAAAACACGGTTATGATGATATGTAAATACTATATCGTGTTCCTTTCAAGGGTAGGAAATGGCATTAGTTGGAATTGTTTGATCTACTGAAACAAGTTACTATAACTTTATTTCCAAGTTTGCTTCGACCTGTCCTTTGTTAAAGTCGGAAAAAGTAATGTACTAAGTGGGGACTCTAGTGCCGAGGAATTTGGAAAGTAGGTATTTGAAGAAACTATTGCCATCGCGCTGCTTCCAACCTCTCCCGGTAAAGTGAGAAAAGGACAGTTGCAGCTTAGGCTGATTTTACCGACAAAAACGTTAACCAAAAGACGTTTCGTATTCCGCTGTTTTCATTTTCAAAACACGACAGATTTCAATTATTTTTAAATCAAAATTTAGAGAAAAGGTATACCTAAGCTTCTATTATTTTCTTTTTTGTCAACAACTTAAAACGTTCGTCTAATAGTCATCTGAACATCATGGTAAGAATGGGTTATTTTTCGCGATTTGAAATATCGTATTTGACGCGGGTTCGATCCCCGCACAGTGCAAGTATTTGTATGCATGAATATGAATATTTGTACTGGTCTGGTCGTGCCTCGGAAAGCACGTTAAGCCGTTGGTCCCGGTTGCCATACGAACATCTAGTGGCAGTCGTTACGGGCTGTTGGAGCCCTCAAAAATCCAACAATTGGTCTAACTGCAATGCTTCGATGTCGCCTTCGGGTTGTGGAGGTCAGACGGCAGTCGCTTCACGGAAAATGTCGAAGTTTAGCCATATCAGCAGTTGGACTTGTAAAGCGGACCCCAGACTCCAAAGCTGAAAAGGCTTCGAATGCGACTGGGATTAGCGCTGGAATTAGCGGCCCCGGGCTCCAACGCGAAAGCCGCGGATGCAACCGGGATAAACGCTGAGATGATGATGATGATTTGAAGTATCGTATTTTTTTTATTAATCAAGTTTCGGAAAAATCTATTGATAGGGGCACGTATAATAACGGTGTAAAATTGTAGAAAAAAAAATTGCCCTAAAAGAATTATTCACGAAGAAAACAGCGGAATACGTTTGTATAGAGAAAGCACCACTAGAGTTCCCTCTTAAGGGTATTATTCACGAAACGTTATTCCTATTACGATTTGGAGAGATTATAGGCTCATAACTATTATCAGCTTGAAACTAAGGTCTGAAATTCATCACCTAGCATCATTTTTACTGTCACAACAAGAGTTGGAACGCATAGGTTCTAGAAGGCCCTTTGCACACGCCAGTTTTTTTTAAATATAATTATAAACTAGTGCTTGACTGCAATTCCGCCTGATGGTAAGCAGTGATGCAATCGTTGATGGTAAAACTCGGAGACTCTGGAGACTCTCCACGACCCAACTCCTGATATAATAACATTTGGCGCATCGTACCCGGCACACAACTGCTCAGACCCGTCCTCCGTACTGCTTCACCAGACATCATGCCGGAACACGACGAATCGTTTGGCAGCAAGACATTGTCTGGTGGGTGGTAACTTCTGCCAGTAGCCGATGTTATGGCCTACCACCGAGATTTTGATTGTAGTAGGATTTGTTTACGGAACCGTGTATAAACCACACCACACCGTAGAAAAATCCGTCTGTTAACATGCTTTCAAAGTGATCCATACAACATTGATGACCGTGCCTACAATCGCTAATAATTCGTTGTTAGTCGTGACAAGTAAAACATATGTATTCAAAGGACCTGTAAGTGTCAAAGATAGCATTAGGTGTCCAAAACCACTATCCATCCTATTATCAGGTGAATTACGAACCCATTTTACCACCGACAATGTAAAGATATAATTTGTATTATCGAGTAGTGCAAACAGCAGTCGTTTGGCCGAAATCCAATTTATTTTCTAGTGATGGGCGTCATAAAGTGGCAGGCCTGCCTCTGGGGGCACATAAACATGTGGGGCACAATATGACCCCCATCGACCCGTTAAATATAGTATCTACTTTATTATATATGGCCCCAATTTTAAGGTTTTTATGAAACTATTCTTTTAGATACCTAAAGTTTTTGGTAATTTCATACGAACCGATTGACTACATGTATCATGATGTGACGTATAATAGTATTTAAAGAGCTATGAAAAACAGGGTGCAAAGTTCATGCGACCTACTTGTTACCCTGACGTAAGCAAAAATCCTGGATCGCACAAGTAAAGTTCACCGCTTAGTTAGTAAGTTATACACCTCCCTGACATTAATTATCGGGCAGTTACACACCAAACATGAAACCAGTCTGGTCGAAGGATCATCCCTTTTCTATAGAGGATGTCCCTCCTTCTCTACCTTATGTCCCTATGACGTCATCAAGGGCTATATTATTCCCAACTATCCTACTAATATTATAAAGACGGCTTGATATGATGATTGAATGGCTCTATGAATGTTTGTTACTCTTTTACGCAAAAAACTGCCAAAAGGATTTTGTTGAAACTTTACAGTAACATAGCGTAACTACAACAAATGAAAAATCATTCATTCCCTGTAGTACGTAGCAAGCATCAGAATAACACTGGATAGTTTTTATAGCAAATTGACAGCCTCCGTGGCGTAGCGGTAGCGAACGCGGCCGTTGCGCAAGGAGGCGCGGTTTCGATCCCCGCACAGTGCAAATATTTGTATGCATGAATATGAGTATTTGCACTGGTCTGGTCGTGCCTCGGAAAGCACGTTAAGCTGTTGGTCCCGGTTGCCATACGAACATCTAATGGCAGTCGTTACGTGTTTTTGGAGCCCTCAAAAGTATAACAATTGGTCTAACTGCAATGCTTAGATATCGCCTTCGGGTTGTGGAGGTCAGACGGCAGTCGCTTCACAGAAAATATCGATATTTAGCCAAAATCTGCAGTCAGACTGGTTAGCGGACCCCAGACTCCAAAGCTGAAAAAGCTACGGATGCGACTGGGATTAACGCTGAGATGATGATGATGAGTTTTTATAGCAATATTCCTCCCAAGATCAAGACTTATATGCTTGACACTGCGGGGTACGTACGGCTATTCCACCATACATTCTCTAATCTTAATAAATGTAGTACATATAAACAAAACCATATCGACATTCTACTATTTACTTAAACAAGTAAAACCCATTGACAGTTTCCCGTCTAACTTCGACAACTATTTGGACAACGAACCAAGTTTAAATATAGGAAGGACTTGAATACCGAGACTGTAAATTAAGATATAAAGTGAAATCCCCAGGGGGCGCGCGCGTCACTAATTAAATTAGTTTACAAACTTAGTTAAACAAACAATGATCTGGTAATTTAATACTTTTAGGCCAGATTATAGATTAGTCTAGATGTTTTGGGATCGATTTAGAATTGTTTTTATAACAGTTTTATGTTGAAAGCCTATTTTGGTTTATCGCAATCCACTTTTCGTCGTTTGTCGTGGTGGCCTAGTGGTTAAAACACCAGCCTCTCAAGTAAGAGTGCGCAGGTTCGATTCCAGGTCAGGCAAGTACCAATGTAACTTTTCTAAAGTTATATGTACTTTCTAAGTATATCTTGGACACCAATGACTGAAGGTGAAGGAAAACATCTTGAGGAAACCTGGACTTTAAGTCTGAAATCGCCAACCCGCATTGAGCAAGCGTGGTGATTACGTAGGTGATTGCCTCTGTATTCTCCATCGGTTAAGGTAGTTAACTAAAAGTAAAAAAAACCACGTGAATTTTATCCATACTAATATTATAAATTCGAAAGTGACTCTGTCGGTCTGTTACGCTTTCCCGCTTAAACCTCTCAACCGATTTAGATGAAATTTGGCACAGACAATCTTTAGACCTGAGAAAGGACATAGGCTACCTTTTATTGAAAAAAAAAATGATATTCCCGAGGGAAATCTAAAAAGCGCGATATAACCGAATTCCACGCGGGCGAAGCCGCGAGCGGAAAGCTAGTAGTTTATAATTTAGATCTATAAAAAAAGACCAACTACGCGCAGTCGTGTCTGAGGTCAAGCTACCTAACAGTTGTAGGTACTATTCTCTGAATTGAGGAGTACAACTGTGTAGAGGATTGTCAGGATTCTAAAGAATATCGATTGAAAGAAGTGTCCGGTTTTTCGTTTTTGTTGTACAGACGCAGGATGTATTGCCATCACCCATCTGTGGAATTGATTCGAGCAGAAGACTCCACTTCTCACTTTGTTCGTACACCGCGAGCCGGGAACGTCAATATTCATTTGGTATTGATATTTTCTAAGTAGCTGTTACCGGATTCTTGGTGTTTGTTAGACATGGCAACTGACATTTTATTGTAGAAAAATTCTTATGGGTTTATTTACAATGTTTAAAGAAGAATTATGTTTAAACGTCTAAAATGAGTGATGATCTTGGAGTACTTCTTCATAGTAAGTTACATTTTGACATCCATATTGACAATATTATTAATAGAGCCTTTCAAATGTATGGTTTTACAATGCGATCTTGTAAAGAATTCAAAAAGACTTCCACTTTCCTATTTTTGTATAAAACTTTAGTCCGTTCTCAGTTAGAATACGCGGTGCCCATTTGGAGCCCATTTTACGGAAAGTACAAGCACAGACTAGAAATGGTACAAAAAAAATTTCTTCGCACTACACATTATAAGTGTTACCACACTAAGATTTCCTATGCGAATCTGATAAAACGGTACAAAATATAAAGCTTGGAGCACAGGCGTACACTGCTTATGGTTATGATGCTATTTGGCATATGCAACAACAGGTTTAATTGTATGGAGCTTGTAAATAAAATATGTTATGTGGTACCTAGAATTGCTAGTAGGCGTGCAGTACGAGCAACCCGCCTGTTCTACACAGAGCAATGTAGAACAAATGCTGGGGAAAGGGCTCCTCTTCGCCGATTATTGGAAGTTTATAATTCACATTTTGCAAATTTAGATATTTTCGCTCTTGACCAGAACAAATTTAGAAAAGTGGCTATTGATTTACTTTCTGGTAATCCTTAACTGTTACTGCTTCTTCTTCTTTATTCTTCTTCATTTGGTGTGACGTGATTGTGCCCGCGGACCATATCTGGACGGGGCACGCTATCTTGAATTGGTTTGTGTGATTTTTAGGGTTTAGTTTTAGTTTTATCATTCGTTACTTTCTGACTGTCTCCTTCTGTATGCGTCCGTTTCCTTATGTATGTAACAATTAATGTGATTCCGTGGACATTGGTGTGGGTTATATGTTTGTTTACTATGTATTATAGCCTACTATTAATATTGTAACATATAACTGTTTTTTGTCCCGAATAAATAAAATAAAATAAAAATGCATCTATATTTACCTAAATAGTGGCTTATCACTTCGTCTTCTAGGGACCGACTTTTTGATCCCTATTTAAACTCAACAAATTGTTAAAACGGTTAAATGTTTGTATTTTTGTTTTTTTATTACACACGCTACACGTGTTTTGTAGTTCACACAGACACCCTTACCGTATCGCACACGCACACCCATGCGGCTCCAGGAAGTCTCAACTCCGCCTTCAGCTTTTGGGAGTTGAGATTTCCTCGAACCTAAAGTTTGTTTTATTGCAAAGGTCCAGCGGTACTTCAAACTTGTAATGTTATACAGAGCACAGGTCCGTTCGTGTGTGAAGTACTGCAATCACATTTGAGCTGGTGCTGCAAAATGCCACCTGGCAACTTTGAATTCGGTGGAGAGGCGTGCGAAGAGGCTAATTGGTGGCCACGATTTAGTTCAAAACGATCTCCAAAACCTGGCGCACAGGCGAAGAGTAGCCAGCCTGTCAGTGTTCTATAAGATGCATTTTGGAGAACGTGCGAGGGAATTGTATGACTTAATTCCCCATCTTCGAGTCTTCATCGGACGACCCGTCGTACGGTAAGTATCCACCCTTTCGTTGTTGAGACCATTACGAACTCGACGAAGCGTTTCACCTCTTTTTAGGGTTCCGTACCTCAAAAGGAAAAAACGGAACCCTTATAGGATCACTTTGTTGTCCGTCTGTCTGTCTGTCTGTCTGTCTGTCTGTCTGTCTGTCTGTCTGTCTGTCTGTCTGTCTGTCTGTCTGTCTGTCTGTCTGTCACCACCCTTTATCTCAAGAACGCGTGTACGTATCAAGCTGAAATTCTCATGAAATACTCGGGTCTATTGTCCCTTTAAGCTGTGAAAATATTAAACTTCTAAGCCAAGCCAATCAAAAGATACAGCCGATTATGTCGATATTTTCAACAAATTTTCGACATTCGCAAAGGAATCAAAACCTACAGGATACTTCCCGTCAAGTCAGAATCTTGAAAATTAGCATGAAGCATTATCATATAATGCAAATATAGGAAAAATTGCGAAAATCACATTTTTTTAGTTATATAATATAATAAACATATTTTAATAAAATGGAACTTACTACCTTATTTCTCACGAACGAATAAAGTTATCAAATTGAAATTTATACCAAATACCTAAGTCTATTGTTCCTTTAAGCTGTGAAAATATCAAACTTCTAAGCCAAGCCAATCAAAAGATACAGCCGATATGTCGATATTTTCAACAAATTTTCGACACTCACAAAGGAATCAAAAACTACAGGATACTTCCCGTAAACTCAGAATCTTGAAATTTGGCATGAAGCATTGTCATATAATGCAAATATAGGGAAAATTGCGAAAATCACATTTTTTCAGTTATATAATATAATAAACATATTTTAATAAAATGGAACTTACTACCTTATTTCTCACGAACGAATAAAGTTATCAAATTGAAATTTATACCAAATACCTAAGTCTATTGTCCCTTTAAGCTGTGAAAATATCAAACTTCTAAGCCAAGCCAATCAAAAGATACAGCCGATTATGTCGATATTTTCAACAAATTTCCGACACTCGCAAAGGAATCAAAACCTACAGGATACTTCCCGTAAACTCAGAATCTTGAAATTTGGCATGAAGCATTGTCATATAATGCAAATATAGGAAAAATTGCGAAAATCACATTTTTTAGTTATATAATATAATGAAAATATTTTAATAAAATGAAACTTACTACCTTATTTCTCACGAACTAATAAAGGTATCAAATTGAAATTTATAACAAATACCTAGGTCTATTGTCCCTTTATGCAGTGAAAAAATCAAACTTCTAAGTTAAAGCGATCAAAAGATACAGCAGTTTATACCGACACCTTAGACGAATTTTCGTCACACGCTAGGGAATCAAAACCTACACGCAAAGACATTAAAATTATATTTACAATAGACAGGACATCACGAACAAATTCGTAAGCCAATACTTTTATCGACTTAATTAAAAGTCGCTCAGTCTAGTCTGCGCGTCAGGACGTAATTTGTGTCCACTAGGAATAAACATTTTCTAAGGAAATATGCCATGTTGCGCTTTGTGTTACTGTAAATCTCATTATAGTAAAACGACTGGACCTAACTTCGGAATGTTTTTCTATGAATTATTTATATTTCGTCTGCAATTCAAATTTAAAAAAAATCTTAGTTCTAGAAAATTTTCCATTATTGTAATAAGCGCCCTCTATTGTTGAGTAGTTTTACTATTTTCTTGTAGAGATGTAGTAATGTTGTTTATCGATTTCGTTATCGATAATACTTATTAAGATGAATACATTTTGTTGTATTTTATTGACATTTAAAATATAGCTAAATAAACTTAAAATATTACTATATTTCAAGTTTATTTATTATTAACTCTATTTAAACATAATCATATCATATTAATAAACAAAATTGAATGAACAATTACTATTCATTTACCTAGGTTTTTGTTATTTTTGGTTTCCGAATAAAAATAATGTCGTAGGGAAAAAGTGGATACGATTTGTCCAGATAGACCGTAGAGAAGAAAATTGGCTTCCGTCTCATTCGTCGAAATTATGCTCAATGCATTTTAAAAGAGAAATTATCTACTTTGGAAAGACTTGTCGATCAAATTAAAAAAAAAGAATCGGTACCTTGTATTAGAAATGAAATAGTAAGTTATTAATTTCAGTACTTTTCTACATATCCGTAAAAATTGGAATAAAATTTACGGTTAAGTGGATAAGTACATAGATTATATAACTTATTTATAATGAAATATATTCATAAAATATGTAGGTACGTATATGTAGTACAATGATTGCGAGCTACTTTGTGATTTTGAGGATTCCGTACCTAAAAGGTAAAACGAACCCTATTCATGAGACTTCTCTGTTCGTCTGTCCGTCTGTCAGCAGGCTGTATCTCATAAACCGTAATAGCGAGACAGTTGTAATTTCCAGAGATTGTGTTAGTATTTCTGTTGCCGCTATAACAACAAGTACTAAGAATAAAAATAATAAAATATTTAAGGGGGCTCCCATACAACAAACGTGAATTTTTGCCGTTTTTGCTCTATATTAATAACGGAAACAGATAGACGCTTAAAATGTTCACAGAATATTTGGTTATATATTCAAATTACAAATAAATAATTAAAATAAAATAAATACTGAAGGCGGGCTCCCATACAATAACCGTGATTTTTTTGCCGTTTTTAAAGATAATGGCGTACGAATCTTGTAAAGGTCTTGCTTCAGCAGACTACCATTTTTGTCGTGATTTGGACAATTATCTACGTGACAAGAAGTTTTCTTCCCAGGAGGCAGTTCTGCTTTCACACAGTTTGTACAGTCTAGATCCTCAGAGTTCTATCACAAAGGCATAAACGACCTTCCTATATATTGATTATAAATGAATTATTTAAAAATTAAAAAAATAAGCAATTATTTAGATTTTCAGTACTAATCGGCAATTTTAAACTTTAACGCCTATTATATTAAAAGAATTATATAAATAAGAAACTTGTAAACTTGAAATTACCCATAATTATTCTGCTTCCTAATTTTTTGTTTCAAGCTATCATAATGCGAAAAACATCGTCGTAGTAACTTCTTTGAATATTATCGATAACTTTATATCGAAATGATACAAACCCTACCACAGTTTTTGCATTGCCATTTAAAAATATTTGCAAACAAACGTGTAAAAAGAATAATTTTGCTAAAAACGAAATGCAAACGAAAATTGCAAAACAAAATGCGCTTTATGGCCTAAAAGATCTATTACACTCAAAAATCGCAATAAACTGAGCGTTAAAATAATTCGTAAGCATAAAACATCTAAAATGCCAATAGACAGTGTCACGGTAAATGAATAGTAGCGAATAAAATTCTAAAACAGTTTTTGTTTGTACAAGACAAGTTTCACTTAATTTATTTACTTTTTAATATTTATTTACCCGATTTGAACTATACTAGGGTATTAATCGGATCTGGCAACATAGACCACACTGGCCACCTACCGGGCAATAGCTGAATATATTTTATATAAACTTATTTCATTTTTACTATTTGATGTCTCCAATTGTCGATCTAATTTTGCTATATTGTACTAGATGGCGGAACTGAGCCATGGGATCACAGTTTTTCTATGCCATTTTGACACATGCCCTCTCTATATATCCTAAATCTCTTTGCCTACAAGGTACTTCCCGTGAACTCAGAATCTTGAAATTCGGCATGAAGCAACGTTATATTATAGTACAGACAGATAAAGGAAAAATTGTGAAAATGATAAATTTGAAGTTACATAAAATATTAAAATATTATTTTTGCTTACATGACATGAAACATTTTTTTAATAATTATAAACTACTACCTACCCTTTTTCACACGAACGCGTAGAGATATTAAAGTTGAAATTCATATCAAACACTTCTTAAATCTAATTGCCTCTAAACTGTGAAAAATTCTAAATCAATGCTAGTATTATAAATGCGAAAATAACTCTGTCTGTATGTTACGCTTTCCCGCCTAAACCTCTCAACCGATTTTGATGAAGTTTGGCACAGACAATCTTTAGACCCTGAGAAAGAACATAGGCTACCTTTTATCCCGGAAAAATTTGGTGTTCCCGAGGGGAATTTAAACAGCGCGATATAACCGAACTCCACGCGGGCGAAGCCGCTGGCGGAAAGCTAGTACGTCATAACTGTAAACCGCTACGTTTGTACAGCGGAACCCTCGGTGTGCGAGTCCGACTCGCATTTGGCCGGTTTTTTTTATACAGCGTACATCGAGGGATTAGAACAATTTGCTAGTTATGGTGTTTCCGTCTGACTACAATTCTAAGTGTCTTCTGTTTGGGATGCAATACAGTCACCGTATTATAACCTAGATGTAAGTAATATTTGGAGTCACTGATACCGTCTTAACCTGCTGCAAACCTATGAACCTGCTTACTGTATTATCTGGACAATAGCGCGATTCTCTAGTTCACAAGACTAATTAATTTGTGAATCCCTTGTTCATCGACACCAATCAATACGAGTATATGTATATTTTTTTCTAACGAGTATCCTCAAACACAGTCCATTCCACAGTGAGTATAAACATTTCTAAGAACACTACACGTGGGGACAGAAAAATGAGTTACGCTACTAATAAGCACGTGCGATGTGCATTTCGAAAAAATTAAACAAAAAGACCAAGTTTAATAAGCCACGTACCTATCTAGGCCAAGTAAAACGGATATAGGGGATACATGATCACAATGTAAGGTACTTTATTCTGCACGTAAATGCACGACGACACAAGGACGTTCAGGGCTGCTGATATATTCAATTATGTATGATAATGTTCAGTTATTGGTTTATAAAGGAGAGAGTATTCGCGTCGTGAGTAGATAGGTTACTTCTAGGCGAGCGTGCATCGTTGAACGCTTTATAAATTACTATCAGATGAGGCTTTGTGACGTTGTAGACGAATGAAAACCTAAGTGGCGTGTAATTTGAGAGGCCTCCAAGAGTGGACTGATTGATTTTGAAATAATTAGAGTCAGGGAATAATTCTGGAGATCAGGGTTTTAAGTTTTAACGGATCATGTAAAGCCATCTTGTTATAATGTACCAGTATTTTAAGTTGTTTGTTGAAACTACTAAAGCTTCTTTTGTGGTCAAAGTTATGAAGACATTAAAACCAAGGCTTTTCGGTAAATAAGGTACAAAAACCTGCCAAGTGCGTGTCGAACTCACGCACAAAGGGTTCCGTACCACTGATTTATGAAATTAAAGGATTTAAGTTATTTGTATGAAAGATTACGCGGTAATAAGCTGTTTACGATTTACGGGGTATTAAAAAAAACTACTTACTAGATCTCGTTCAAAACAAGTTTCGTTGGTAGTTTTTATAGTAATGTACATTTTAGAAACCTCGATATCATTTTTGAAGACCTATCCATAGATACGCCACACATGTGTGTTTGATGAAGAAAAATTGAGTTTCATTTCTAAGTATGGGGAGCCCCCAATATTTATTATTTTTTTTATTTTTGCATCAAAATCTTAAGGCGGTTCACAGAATACATCTACCTACCAAGTTTCAACAGTATAGCTCTTACAGTTTCGGAAAAAAATGGCTGTGACATACAGACGGACAGTCAGACATGACGAGTCTATAAGGGTTCCGTTTTTTGCCACTTGGCTACGGAACCTTAAAAATGATAGCTATGTTGCCAAATTTTTAAAGAGTACTTATTAATCCACCTTTAGAAAAAATCTAAATATTGAATAACATTTCAGATCACTTTACAAAATAAAACCGAGTATTTGTTATAAGAGTAGAGAGAGACCCCTTCGCCCTACAGTGGGACAACACGGGCTTTTAATAATAATAGTTTGCTACAGCATAAACTAGTTAAACCAGCACGTGTGGACTTTATTTTGCCAGCAAATGTACACACGTTAGAAAACCCTATGTGTATGTTTTTTTTTTACATATTATAAACCAGCGCTTGACCGTAATCCTGCCTGATGGTAAGCAGTGACGCAATCGTTGATGGTAAAGCGCACTATGTGTATGTAGATTGGATATCATTTCCATCGTATTAATTTGGCAATATTTTAACATGCGATAAGTAACTCTCCTCAAATAAGTATTACGGCGGTTAATTTTGAATATTGTGATCTGTTTTGTATCAGTATCAATTGTCCGTAAATTACTCTACTATTTTTTGAAGTCGATTAATCGATCGACATTCGAACAAATTATGATTTTTTAAAGTGCGGGTAACACCAGGTTGGAGTTGCGTTTGCCATAGCGAGTGACCGTTAGCGTGGACATTTTTTGCTCAAGCTTCGATCGAGTGTATTGGTCATACTCGAACCCAGTGGCTCTTATCTGTTGTAATCTGAGATTATAATTGTAATCCCTTAATACTAAATTGATCTAAGTGCCTATACAGTTAAAATAATAAGAATCGAACATCACACTATAGTTATTGTTCAACGTTTTCTCGAAATACCGCCCACGATGGATACTCATGCCGATGAGAAGACACCTCTTATCCGGAACTTCGGCCCCGCTTCCTGACGTTTCCCCGATATACAGTATGTTAACTAACAGAGGGCGTTCCCGTTAACCCGAAATAGTATAGCATACATACATGCTAAAAAAATATTTCCATTCGAAAACAAAATGTTTTAAAATTTTTTCCAATAAGTAAATATTCAATAAAAATATTAAATCGACATGTAAAAGAAACACACTGTACACGCGAACATGAAAGACGGCAACGTCGCAATTTATTTATACATGACAACTACTATTTTGATTTAAAACAGGAGGTTTCAAATTTATTTCCAATTAGAATTTTTTTTTTATTCGGATTTTTTATGCTTATTTTTCTATGCTGATATTTTTATTTTAATCTATTAATGATATATATTAACGAGTTTAAGGGAACGCCCTCTGTTATTTAACATACTGTATACTTTATGAATATTTTAATACCAGCATAAAAAGAGATGCAAGAACTTAAAAACCATTCTTTACCCGACAATAAACGCACCACCACCAAGGCTGCCACTAAAATGGAATCGTGCGATTTTTAGTCCTGTAATAAATGATGACCATCCGATAAACGCGACCGGACATCCGGCCTTTTAGCATTTGAACGCAAACGTTCAAGTTTAAATTTAATTTCACAGATTTTTTTTCGATTTCCTTTGCGTACGGAATTTTGACCTTCTAATATTAGAGACCAAAGAAACGATGGACGATGGATGATGATGAAGAAATAATAATGATGGTGAAAGATGATACGTTACGAAGGTACAGGTAGGGAGATACGGTATAACTAATAGTATGGAAGAAAATACATGTGGTGCCAATCAAAATTAGAATACGCGCATCATCATCAACATCATCATTACAGCCGAAAGACGTCCACTGCTGGACATAGGCCTCCCCCAAGTATCCCCACGACGACCGGTCCTGCGCCTCCCGCATCCAGCGGTTTCCTGCGACCCTCACCAAGTTAACCAACATCATTCAGACAGTGAACATTAAAAAGGTCATGTTGGCGACTTGTTCTGGCTCAGTAATAAACGCATATTGAAGCAAGTGACTTACAAGGAATTTCCGTAATTTAAATATTGTTGGAGATTATAATGATAATGAAAATATTAAATAAGCAATGTCGTATTCTGATGTTATTTATTACAAACAGCAGACAATAGGTCACGTTTTGATGTTTGTCACGAAACGTCAATCAAATAAGACAGAGTTTATAAATCAAACAAATACGGATAATATAAATTATTACGTATATTCATTTCATTCATAATCTTTGATTTGTTTTTTTTTTTTTTACATACACCCGTCATCACAGGCGTTATTTAGTCCTGCAGACCCTTGGTCCGCACCTTTTTTCTTTTTAGTTTATTTTCGTGTTGAAGTCTATGTTGGACATACTACAGCAGCTTTATATAATATAAAATATAAACTAAAATGATATGTACATTGTGTGGTAATGATAGGGTATATAATCATATACAATTTTTTTTCTACCAAATGCAACTCAAAGCTAAAACTAATAAAAGAATTAGATTTTGAATATATTTTTGAATACAAAAATCCAATTTTAAACAAAAACCTTTTTATCAGGGTAACGGACCTTAGGCGGGGAAACGGAACCCTTCGTTGTTCGTCTCTGAAGACCCCATTTTCTCAGGAACGCGTGGAATTATCAAGTAGGAATTAATATCAAATACTCAGGATTGCAAAACCCTTGAAGCAGTAAAACATGTAATTTTATCCAATCAAAATAAACAGGCGTTTATATTCCGTTTACGTTGCATATTTGGAAACTCGAAGGGAATCAAAATCTTTCATATATCATGAAATTGGAAAGACGAGAGATATGTTGCACAAGTTAAGGAAAACATCCGGAAACCATAAATGTGTAGCTACTATCTTACTAATTTGTACGGAACCTCGGTCGGAGCTGTTTTTCAAAACTTCGATACAATTTATCTGATAAAAAGCCCCGAACGACTTTACCAAGCTCCATAGCAGAAACATCCTACGGGCACTCGGCATTGCCCAGCTCTGTGGGCAATTTTAAGCCGCTGCAATGTGCAATATTTCACGGCTAGGAATTTAATATCTGTTCATGTTTTTCGTGTTTACAACGTTGATTTAGAAGCGAGCTTTATCGCGTATCGGGTGACATATCGAGGAGTGTACGCCGTACGCGGGCGTACGTGTTCCTTTGAGTTTAAAGTGGGAGTACAGGAGGTGTCATGTCTTTTGTGTTGTTATGAAGACATTTATTTACGTCTTTGTTAAGTTTGGCGTGAAATGGGGGATGATGAACGAACTTTGTTATCTATTGTGTATTCATTTTTAGTATACGGAACCCTAAACATGTTTGCATAAGAACTCGGGCGGGTACAAACGAAAACCTGTTACCTTGACTTTAGAGGTGAAACCGCGGGGCGAAGACATACTAATATTATACAGTAGCGGCCGCGTGCGACTTCGTCCGCGTTTTCTTATATGCTTCGCTCCTATTGATCGCATCGTGATATTATATAGCCTTCCTGAATTAATGGGCTATCCAAACCAAAAAGAATTTTGCAAATTGGTCACTAGTTCCTGAGATTAGCGTGTTCAAACAAACAAACTCTTCAGCTTTATATACCTACTAGCGGCCGCCAGCGACTTCATTCGCGTGGTTTAGTTATGCTTCGTTCCTATTAGTCGCAGCGTGATGTTATACAGCCTAAAGCCTTCCTGGATTAATGGGCTATCCAAAGCAAAAATAATTTTTCAAATTGGACCAGTTGTTCCTGAGATTAGCGCGTTCAAACAAACTCTTCAGCTTTATTTATCTATTAGTATAAATAAATGCCAAAGTTTGTGAGTATGGATCGATGGATGATTGTTACTGTTGCACATAAAAACGACTGAACAAATTTGAATTAACACAAGGGATACTTTTTAAACCGATATTCCCATGGGTCGAAACCTAAATGTGAGAAAATGGGCTTCAGCTAGTATTCCATTAAATGCATTCGGAAATGCTACGTTCATAGCAGCAAATCTCTGCCTAATCCTCCGAGCATTACGGGCGCGATTTTATATTATGCGGAAGACATATTAAGGACAGCAATAAACTCTTTGAGTTTGAGTTATCAATCACCATAACATAGGTCAACCGCTTAAAAAATGTCACATAACCAAGCTTTCATATCCTGATCGATTTTTCACAGTTTTATTAAACCCTTTAATAAAGAAAATTATAAACAAATAATCACGGTTCTCCCCACTACCCTCTCCCTCTCTCCCCCTCTTGTCAAATCGACGCACACTGTGTAAACATTATACAGGCCACAGAGAAAAGAAAAACAGCCTTTGTAAACCACAACACCTTCTTATCTTCACCTTACTTTACACAACGTGTCTGGTAAAGAGGTCGGTAAATAGACGCCTGGCTTGTGACGAGGGAATTATATTGCTTGGTGAAGTCAATAAACACTGCCTTGAGTGCTAGGTGAACTTTATTTATTTATTTATTAAAACTTTATGCACAAACATTGCACAACGGGGGACTTAATGACTTAGGCATTTTCTACCAGTCTACCTTAAGGTGATGCAGAGACAAAACACGGTAGGTTTAAATAAATTAAAGTAAAAAGAGAAAAAAAATAATAATAATATATACATACAAAATAAAAACAGTGGGGAGAGATAAAAAAATATAGATAGAGAAAAAGAATAAATTACACGTGGGATGACTCTGCCAATTTCTTGCGTAAGTATTCCCGAGCTTTAACTTTAAATGTGTACCGACTGGTCAACGTTCTGATATTCTGAGGAAGATCATTCCAAAGGAAAACCGCCTGGACAAGAAATGAAGACTTAAGAAAACCTGTGCGGTGAGAATGACATCGTAGAATACAATTATTGGAAGAACGAATTATATGAACTTTGCGATTTAAATAACATCAAAACATCAAGGCTGGCTTGGGGGGCCTTTATACCGCGTATCATCATCATCCCAGCGTTAATCCCAGTCGCATCCGAAGCCTTTTCAGCTTTGGAGTCTGGGGTTCGTCTTACCAGTCCAACTGCTGATATAGCTAAACTTCGACATTTTCTATGAAGCGACTGCCGTCTGACCTCCACAACCCGAAGGCGACATCGAAGCATTGCAGTTAGACAAATTGTAGGACTTTTGAGGGCTCCAACAACCCGTAACGACTGCCACTAGATGTTCGTAGGGCAACCGGGACCAACGGCTTAACGTGCTTTCCGAGGCACGACCAGACCAGTACAAATATTCATATTCATGCATACAAATACTTGCACTGTGCGGGGATCGAACCCGCGCCACCTTGCGCAGCGGCCGCGTCCGCTACCGCTACGCCACGGAGGCTGTCCTTTATACCGCGTATATCGAAGGAATGGAACCATTGTCCTGTGGCGGTACCACCTGCTTTCAATTTAAGTGTCTTCAAGGCTAGAGTGAATAGGCACATAATAAACAACGCGCTTTACCATCAACAATTGCATCACTGCTTACCATCAGGCGGGATCGCGGTCAAGCACTGGATAATATGATTTAAAAAGAAATAAGCAAGCAGTAACAACCGCATAGGTCAATCGATCAGGTTAAGTTGCGCTTGGCACTGTTGATCCGTGGATGGGTGACCATAATCACCAAGACCTCTCCATGCCTAATAGAAAAAAAGAAAAAGAAAGCATGGTAAGCAGTTCCTAGCTGCCATTCGTGAATCTTTAAGCAGTCTATACGGGTCGTCAATAGACCGATAGTCTGATAATCAGTATTACCAAGACATATCGTATGCTCCAGTAGGTACCAGGGTTAAGAAGGTCAGATAACACTCCATGTAAAGTACTAATAACCAGCTGCAGCATTTACACTAGGAGCCGACCCTAACAGTTTTTTAAAGGCTAGCCAGATGTTGAGTAAATCAGAGCCACCCTGACGCTTGACCATTGGTACTTAATCCCTCGACACATTGATTTTTGAACATCATAGACCACGCCTCTACTACATCGACTATGCAGATGATGGCAGCCATTCCCATAATAGACCCCAAACTAGACAAGTCGTTAATTTCTCACAGTAGGCCGCACATCAGTTGGTACTAACAAAACCGGTAAAGTTGGCCTCGCATTCTATAGAAACCCCGCACACACGCTATGCGTAACACACTATCAATGTCAATAGTAATCACTTTAAAAGATAATGCTAATCCATTTCTTCTCAAGTCCGATAAAATTGTCCCCTCAACTATACAAATAAAGCAATGAATGTTGTTGAACCGTCAAAATGAAAGCGATTGCTACTGATACTGTGTTACGCAATTCAAAGAAAAGCTGTAGCCAAAGACATACAGTCCATTTTACAGGAAACCACTGAAGCTAGGTCTAATTTATGATTTCCTCTTACTGATGCTGATGACAGCAATAATAACAATTCTTGCTAGTGACAGGAAATCGTTATCACGTAAATCAAGGGAGAGATCGCGGAAAAACACATTGCTTCTATAAGAAATGTTCAAAAATTTAGAATATAGTAAAACATTATTTTATAATTGTATAAGCTGTAATGAATATAGTGAAAAAATAAATGCGACAAAATACTTCTAGAATATTTAACACTAGCGGCCGCCCGCGACTTCGTTCGCGTGGAGTTAGTTATTGAACATTTTATTTTAACCCCCTTCCGCTCTTAATGGTTGCAGCGTGAAGTTATATAGCCCAAATGCTTCCTGGATTAATGGGCTATCCAAGGCAAAATTTACAATTTTATAACAGAATTTTTCAAATCGGACCTGTAGTTCCTGAGATTAGCGCAGTCAATCAAACAAAGCACAGCTTTATATATTAATATAGAAGCGTAAAAATTAATTGAGTAACAGAAGTTACTAAGACTCCAATGTAGGTATCACCAGACTGTATCGCATGAGCCGTAATGTACTTCCTTTTGCGGTTAAATCTAGTATAAGAACAAGTACAGCAAACCAAACTGCTAATATAACATAATAAATACTTAAAGGAGTCTTCCACACAAAAAACGTGACATTTTGCCCTTTTTTCCTTGATAGTATAAAAAAAAACTGCCGTTTTTATGTCATTAGACAGCTAATGACATAAAAACGGCAGTTTTTTTTTTCATGTCAGTCAAGATACCATATGTGCTACATAATTTAATAACGACAAATCCACTTGAATATAATGAGAAACCATAATAATTGGAGTAATATTACTGATACCATTACCGAGTGCTTTAAGAAAAACAAAAAAAAAAAACAGTAAACGAACGATTAAAACTGAAACTTTTATGTTTGCGTCGTAAAACCGCTGAGAGGCTGTACATATACAGAGTGGTCTAGTTATGTATGGAATTTAAAATGGTACCAGCAGTAAATATTTTATATCTGAGCCATGGGTACAGATTTGTATAAATTTTAGTATGGTACTCAAAACTGGATTGCTGGATAAAGAATAGGTATTTAGTGTGGCTAATAATAAAACAATTTTATCGATGGATAAAGGACTGTAGATTGTAGAATGACATATCCATACTAATATTATAAATGCGAAAGTAACTCTGTCTGTCTGTCTGTCTGTTACGCTTTCCCGCTTAAACCTGTCAACCGATTTTGATGAAATTTGGCACAGACAATCTTTAGACCCTGAGAAAGGACATAGGCTACCTTTTATTGAAAAAAAAAACTGATGAAATCTAAAACGCGCGATATAACCGAAATCCACGCGGGTGAAGCCGCGTGCGGAAAGCTAGTTTTATTATAATTCCATATTATACAACGTTATTTTTTGTTTATGCGAAACCTGAATATAGTTTGTTCAGAATAAACAACTGAATCGATTCCAATCATTTTTACACCATGTTATATTTTTTCACAAATACAATAATTAGAAATTATTACAGTTTGGTTACTGAGCGCGATACGCAGCTAACGCGTGCGCATGCCCGCGCTCAGCTGACGCCACAGGTCAGTGCACCCGGTTCGTCCGTCCAAACAGAGCGTGGACCATATTTTTGTTAGGACAACCAAGTAGGATAACAAGCTCATAACTTTGTGGTTTTTCATGATATCTTTTGGACATTTTGTACATTCTTTATTTAAAAATACTGGACACATATTTCGGGTCTCAAATCTTGCTTCTTTTGATTATGTTTATTACTTACTGAAAATTAAATGATAATAATTACTTTGATGGTTTATTCATCGTTAGACAGAAACAGTATGATATTATCATCCACGGTCTACCCTCATTCCAATTTTTTTCAAGCTGGCGTGACATTTCTACATTAGATCAATTAAAAGTTCAAGAACTTGAAAACCAAGCGTGCCACTGCGATACTTTGAAAGTTTAATTAAATAAGTCACTGAACAACATGTTCCTAAAGATATTTTAATATAAAAGTTTGTATAACAATACATACACACATACACTTAGCCGAGGTATGCACGACCAGATTTCCCCGTAGCAGCTTTTTTTTCATGCCTTATCAACACACTTTACTTACACACTTAAATTAATTTATCAGGACAAATAACTGAAATCTAAAGTGAAAAAAAAAACATTTACTATACAAAATTGTAAATCATTGAGCATTTTATCGATTAAAATCACATTTCAACTTTTTCAGCCAACTATACAAAACGTCTTATAAACCCGGTAACTAAATGCCGAAAACTGGAACCTCTTTGCTTAGACGCCCACATATACCTAAGTACTAAATTACAATCATTAAAAACATTAAAATAGCTCTCGAAATTCTGTTCTGAGGGTCTGGCTGTTTGTGTATGTGAGTTTATAATTATGCTTGTAAACGCACCCACGTTACAGGAGAAAATCCTAGTGTGGGGCAACGTCTAAATATATTATGTATGCTGACAATACGACAATAAATTAAACATCGTGTACGTCAACACATTCTCAATCTACCCATAAAAAATCATATAAATGTATCCATTAGTTTAGTCACAGGAAATCATTTTTCATTTTTTGCATTTTCTACATGATGTACATGTTGATAAGGAAGTGCTTACAGGTTAATGACCGTCGCATCCAGCGGTACTAAACTTTAATAATAATGGCGCCAAAAAGCAAGTCGATACAGGACCGCGCCGTGGCCTGCTGATCGGAGGTCATTGAGCCAATATTTTAAAGGATGTTCTATTCCGTTTGCAATTGTAATCGATTTGGTTTGTTTGAAATTTTATTTTTTTTATTTTTGATGATAGGTTTTTTTCTATGGTTTAGGATTTTTCCTATGAAACAGCATAGTCTGTGTTTTCATTTATTGTCGTATTATCAGCACCACTCTGTATATGCTGTAAACGGTCACATATCCGCGAAATAAGGAACAATCAAGTTCTTATAGTCACTAAACTATCCGCCATTTTCTCCCGCAATTTTCACCACACACTGTATACAATACCAACACATTGTATTCACACCATCTTATCAGTCGCTATAAAGTGAATCCCTTTACGAATTGCCATTTTATATAATATATTAGTTATATAACGAAATGCGGAAAACAACACAATATTTTGTGTTGAAGGATTTTTCTCACAAAATTTATGGGGGCCCATAAATTTTACCGCGTCGGTGTACAAAGTCGTTAAGGGTTTTCTTTTATTTTCGGGGGAAGGGGGTAGTAATCAGCTTGGAGTCTTACCTGTAACAAAAAGAGGGTATTGTTAGTATAATGTACAATGAAAAAAAAAAGACTTATTTTTTAATGGTGATCAAAGGATGAATAAGCAGAAAATTATACAAACAGTTTCCTGAACAATAGAAAATGTTTCAGATGGTAAAAAGCTCCTTTGAAGAAAAATTCTATATTTACTTTTCGAATCGGGTAGATTTTATGCGAAAACAGTGATTTCCAATGATGGAAAACTACATTGTGTAGGTATATTTGAAGCTTTTAACAAGAAATAGAAAAAAAGTAAAGCTTCCCTATAATCCTCAAATGTTTTTCAACCACAATTTTAAAAGAAAATTTCTTTATTTTATAATATATTTTATAGGATGCCGCGCCCGAAGGGTGCTTAGGAGACCCTTTAACTTAGCCTAAGTTGACCGTCCGTCTATCTCGCGGCAGATTATCTCATGAACCGCAATAAGTTAAGAATTGAAATTTTCAGCGTATAATTTTTATTTGTTGCTCAACAAAATAAAATTAATCTCCACACAAGAAACGAATTAATCTCCATACAAAAAACGTTCTTTTTCGGAGTTTTTTATCGTTTGATATACAAAAACTGTTAAAGATTTTTTAACACCCTTGCTCGTAAAGCTGATGTAATTCCACCGGTTTTAAATATGTAAAGAGGGCCACAACAAACGCGTGTTTTATCAAAGCAAATAGTTAAGTTATAGTCCATAACAGCATTATTTTCCATAACAGCATTATTTTCCATTTCAAGTAATTATGGAACTGATCGCCGCCACACGGCTCGTGCTGCGCGCTGTTCCATATTTGAAATGGCAAATAATAATACTAATGGAGGGAAAGCAACAGTGTGCATTCACAGATTGAATTTATTTAAAATGAACAAAATATAAAATACTTCTATTTCTGTTTCCTCGCAAGTGTGTTAAAAAACGTCGTACGATATACGTGCGTATTGGTTATAACATGATCGGCTCAATTACACCCTCGCCTTCGGCTCGGGCTGAAATTCCGCCTCGCATGTTATAACCATCATTACGCACTAATATCGTAATGTACTATAAAACTACAGCCTGTATATACGTCTATGGAACTCACACTGCAATATATAAATCAATTCAACAGTTAATAGTATAGCATGATTAAATATCCAATTAAAAGCCGTAAAATCAATTATTTTTAAATTTACCCTTATTTGAACTGCCTTTCGAATTAAAAAAAATTTTACAATACACAAAAATACTCCAACACACTTCGCCAACCGATTACCACATTGTATAAAGTCCCGTTTAGGGAGTGTCGCAGCGCCAGCCGTCCGATGGCTTCGTACTTTCCCATTTATCTCTATTTATTCACGGGGCATTGGTTCCGTCGTCCTATTATATAGACACTCGTGACAGTTCTTGATAAATGTAAACCCTTTTGCATTGACAAAATGGCTGACTGTTTTATTTTGATATGGTTGCGCGGGACAGTCATATTTTGTTGAGTTTGGTGTTTTAAAAAGAACACCAATGGCTATTGATAAATGGAATAAGTGTACGACGTCGAGAAAAAAGGTTTTATTTGAGTTCATTTATCATTTTGGCCTATTTCATCATATGGTAGGACTTTCCATAGAAAACCAATCTCAATAAACCATCAACATCAACCTTTTTATCGACCCACTGCTGGGCACAGGTCTCCTTCCATACAGAGAAGCGTGGAGCATAATCACCACGCTTGCTCAATGCGGATAGGCGATTTCGGACTTGAAAGTCCAGGAGAATATACCTCATTTCAGTCGTCCACTACATGGCAACCCTTGCCACTTAGATCTGTTCTGTACTTCCGCATCCAGAGACCATAAGGGAAGCGTTCCAACGTTATGTCTTGCGGAATAATACTACAAAGGTGGAGACAGCAATACGACAATAAATTGAACTACGTATTATACATACGTAGTTCAATTTATTGTCGTATAGCTTATCTTATGCCGTTCCAAATCTCCATACGAAAATTCAATAAAACATATCCAATAGTAGTCCAATATTGGCAACTCAAACTCGTCGATCGGGCCATCAATGCTAATCGTTTGAAAAAAAAAAAATACTTTTCATTTTTAGATTTCGATTCTTGGGTTTATTTGATATGTAGTTACAAAATACACCTATGCATTAATCGTATTGTTAGTGAAAATCGTATTGTTATCTCCACTTTGTATAGGTACGCGGACACCATTCCACCATTCATTTCCATTAAATTTTTGGCTCTATCTCAATGTGTAATGTGAACAATTCAAAACCAGAGACTATTAAAATATTCCACATACTAATGACCAACCAGCTACCAGGCAAACATGAAATCGAAGCTAAATACAACTAAACCATCGCGTGTTCGGAAAACCGAAAAAAGACCAACAACTGATCATAAAAACAATACACAATCAAAAAATACCGCTCATTCGTGCAGACGTTTTAGTGCAAAAGTTTCGGAAAGTACCAGGGCGCTATAAACAGGACAGAAGTTCACGCGAAGCAGTAAAGTCTGTGATAGTTTTATGTGCAGTGAAAAGTTTTTGAGAGGCCTCCCGTTTATGCGTTTGGAGGAGAGAGTGAGAGAGTAAGAACCTTCGCATATTGTCGATAAGGTAATGGTTTCTCCGCACCCTATTTTAGATTTACCTCCAGATACGCCGGATACAAATGTTACGTATGAATAAGCGAAGTATAGGCTTCATTAGGCTTGTGAGCGAAATGTACCTTATTGGTATAGCATTTTCATAAAAGCAATCAGAACCTCGTGAGGGGAAGATACTGCCGAGGTCTTGTCAATGAATCGATTGACATAAAGACTGCTTGAGGCCTTGACTGCACTGACTTACTTGGAAACTCTTAAATGTGATCACTTTGAATACAATTATACTAAAAACTTATAGACCTTCTGTTGATAGACATTTTTTTTTTAAATAAATGAAGCTCTAAAAACTTTTTCCCTTTTAAATGATGCAACTATATGAATATTTGGCTCGTTTTTCTGGCTTTTCCCATGGTTATATAAGTTATATGTATGTTTTTTTTTTTTATTTGTAATTATAAACTAGTGCTCCTAATCGTTGATCGTAAAGCGCGCTAGTTTATCAAGAGCCTATTCACTTTAGCCCTGAAGACACTTAAATTGACAATCAAATTGAAATTTCGACGCGGCATTATTGCCGTTAGAATTTTAACTATGGCGGAGGACTTTAGAAACAGTTTATAACCAGGAATAACACATAAGATAATTTTATCCCGACGTCCGCGGGATCGAAATTCATCCGGGTGAAATCGGGTGTGAATATTAACATCATTATTTCTTTACGTGCTATTAGAGACGGAGACAAATCCAGCAAATGAAGGTTCATAACAATCGTTATTACGGTTCTTTTATTTATACATTTATCACAAATACCTTGAACTTTATATACGAACGACATATTCCAATAAGACGGATTAACAATAATCCAAAAAGGATTTATTCATTTGGAAAAAAAGTATCACAACATATATTCGAGCATCGATCTATTAGAAACCTATTCAGACATTCCGACAAGGGAACCTCTTCGGAAATTACGAAAAACCCCGATGTATAGATACTGCCAGCCGATTGGCCAGAAGGGGTTCTAATAAGAACCTTTTTAGTGACGTTGGAGCGTGTAAAAATGTACCCTTTTGTTATACGAGTTACGATTTTAGGGGGCGAAGTCGATTTTATCTCGTTTTAACAGCACTTTCGTTTGTATCTTATTCGGATTAGGTGAGTCAGCAATGGATTTTTGACTATTTATGAGTTTGGGAAAAGGTGTAAGGAAATTCGGTAGAATTTCACAACACGTTACCGGGAAGTAAAAACTTTCAGTAACGGTGAGGTGCATTATTATTCAATATGCTTTATTTCTATTAATTAATTGCATTCTATCACCTTCCTTCCTTCTATTCCTTCTCTATATGAGAGGAGACCTGTACCCAGCAGTGGGATGATAAAAGGTTGATGATCATGATGATAATGATGATTCTATCACCTGGAGTAAACCTGTGTCCCAGCAGTGAGATCATTATAAGCTGATTATGCTGTATAAACTAAGTAAGCTGTTATATTACGAATATCAAACATAAAATTATGATGAATATCCAGAATTTAATTCGGTAAGCTCCATCTTTGATCGAAATACTCGAAGATTATTTGCCAAAGGTTAGGAAGTTGGATTGAGGTTCAAGTTAGTAGCAAACTCATTCAAACATTTTTATTTAGCCTACAGTTCAAGAGACAGTCGCTTTAGATTTTCATCGTTCTTCTTCGGAGAGTTTTAAGTTTTGGAGTAGGCCACTATCCACAACTTTCTGACTTAATGGCTGTATTCAATTTTGGAATACAAAAGTGCCATTAAATGGTTTAAATGTATTAAGTTTTTTTTATGAGCCATTACTGTTCCACTGCTAGGCAAAAGCCTCCCTAATCTTCTTCCACCTCCCCCTGTCCAGATATGCCACGAACCAATCTTTATCAAAGTAAAGCACGCCTGGGCCTGCCGCGATGTCGTTTACGTTTTAGTTATAATAAAGTAATCTCGCTTGATTTTCACACATATAGGGGTATCGACATGCAGCCTCCGTCGCGTAGCGGTAGCGAACGCAACCGCTGCGCAAGGAAGCGCGGTTTCAATCCCCGCACAGTGCAAATATTTATATGCATGAATATGAATATTTGCACTAGTCTTGTCGTGCCTCGGAAAGCACGTGAAGCCCATGGTCCCGGTTGCCACACGAACATCTAGTGGCAGTCGTTACGGGTTGGTTGGAGCCCTCAACTGTAACAATTGTAATACTCAAGTGTAACAATTGGTCTAAATGCAATGCTTAGCCTTCGGATTGTGGAGGTCAGACGGCAGTCGCTTCACTGAAAATATCTAAGTTTAGCGAAAATCAGCAGTTAGGCCTGGTAAAGCAGACCCCAGACTCCAAAGGTGAAAAGCTACGGATGCAACTGGGATTAACGCTGAGATGATGAGGAGGGGTATCGACATGCAAACTTTAAAAAGGTCCAACGTGGCACCGTAATTTTTTGTTTTTATTATTAATATTGTTTATGTACTCATGCTTCTCCAATCAACTTTTGACTATGGCTGAATAGTCGACAACGGCATCATTTGCCATAAACAAAAATAGAATAGAATAGACGTGCAAACAGAATAAATGAATTCAGCACACGATTCCCTGGCGTAGGATGTTTTAATCGATTGGGAAAAAAATACCAGTAATGGGACTGGGCGGCAGATCTGAAAACTGAAATCACTACAAAACACAGAATACACAAAAAATAAGCTCGAGCTTCGCTAAAGAAATAAAACACATATTGTTAAAATGAAATAATACCCTTCTTGAAAATTCATTCTGATTACATGTTTAAAATAATTTTAAAATGTTTAAAATAATTTGTTAAAATCATCGCGATTTACAGTCAACTATTAACATTCATCCATACTAATATTATAAATGCGAAAGTAACTCTGTCTGTCTGTCTGTTACGCTTTCCCGCTTAAACCTCTCAACCGATTTTGATGAAATTTGGCACAGACAATCTTTAGACCCTGAGAAAGGACAAGGCTCCCCTTTATTGAAGAAAAAAAAAATGATATTCCCGAGGGAAATATAAAAAGCGCGATGTAACCTAATTCCACGCGGGCGAAGCCGCGGGCGGAAAGCTAGTTCTTAATAATGTCATACACAAACATCCTGTATAGAAACGAAAACTACCCTCATCGACAATAAAATTTAAAAACAAAACGAATGCGTTATATAGGTCG
This sequence comes from Sesamia nonagrioides, assembly GCA_017933935.1. Lineage (NCBI taxonomy): Eukaryota > Metazoa > Arthropoda > Insecta > Lepidoptera > Noctuidae > Sesamia > Sesamia nonagrioides. The sequence continues at coordinate 784,641 of JADWQK010001515.1, forward strand.
CAACACATAACCTTAAATAACGACATCAATATCCACCAGGGGGCTCTGATTTACAATACACAAAATATTCTAGTTTAACATCGGCGATTTTATAACAGTCACTTGGGAACTATAACATAGTATTTGTATGAGACAGGCGTATATGGCAACACAGTATAGCATAAAAGACTCGGATGTGTTCACGAATATCGAATGTATTGAATATCATTTTTATGATTACTGTATCATTAACGTGACTAATTGTCAAACTCATGTACACTGCTGTGATTGATTTAAAGATTAATCAACGCAGCAGATAACGCGTGCATTATAACTTGTCACACGAATTCAGTGACAATTATAGCTTCAGAAACTGATAAAAGTCAAAGGACTTTTAAAATCATACTGTATATCCAACAATGTCACATCCAAACAACCTGTATACAAACGAAAACTACCCTCATCGGCAATAAAATTTAAAAACAAATATCGAATACATTTTAAAGGTGGCATCACGCTGTACTAAATAACGACACTAAAGTCCACCAGGGGGCTCTGATTTACAATATAGAAAATATTCTATACATTAAGTTCGACAATTTTATAACTGTTACTGGGGAACAATAAAATAGTGTTATGTTTGAGACATAGGCGTTTATGGCCTTATAGTTTATGGTAGAGCAAAGTTTTAAGCATAAAATACTCGATATATTGAATTTTATTTTTATTACTGTATCGGACGGGGTCAGGCGAGGGTTGTAAATAACAGCAGTTTGTTGGGAAGACAAAGCGTGTCTTATGGTTTAGTGGGTCTATGAATTCTGATGTACATATGTATAGACGTTATTTTTTGTTAATGTGAATCCTGAATATAGTTTGTTCTGAATAAACAACTGAATCAATTCCAATAATTTTTACACCATGGTAATTTTTTCCCAAATACATTTAGAAATTGTTGCAGTGTCGTTGCCGAGCGCGCACGGTAGATCATACCTAGTACTCCGCACTCGCGCAACAGCTTACACCGGAGATCAACGCACCATTAGCCCTCCAGAGCGGAGCGTAGTTGGGACAGCCAAGGAGGATAACAAGCTCATAACTATGTGGTTATCCATGAAATCTTTTTGAAATTTTGTACATAGATTCTTTCCTTAAAAATACTGGATACGTGTTTCAGATTTAGCATAAACAAAAAATAATTTTGTAGATGATCTAATCTGATCTGACCTTTACACAATTAAATTACAGGGAAATACGATATCTCTTCGTAAGACCGTATCCCACGCGCTTTTGATATTCTCTCTAAAAATTAGAGACAGGACCAATGGGTCATCGTGCCTACCGAGCCACTGGGGGATCTCAATATGTAACACATTTATTCACGGGGTCCACAGTAAGCGCAATTTACGTTGATAGACCCGTACAGACATTATACAACCACGAGCCCCTCACATTTACCTAGTAAGCAGGTATTCATCTCCGGGCTCGTTATTTGTCTTAATTCTGTGGAAACACTTCGTAATATAGCACAGGTTATAGCTAAGTGCTAAACTATTAGAGATGCGCGCTCTGCATTGCACTATTGCGGTCAGAACATTCCACATTCATGTACGCCTAGACTGTATTAGTACTTGGTAAGTTTCTTATTATGCACTTTGCTACCTGGTATTGCAATAAAACACAGGATATAGATACTTGATTATTGGAAATATATTGTGCTAAGAAAATAAGTTGGGGTGAAAGGCGAATGGAGGGTTGTTGAAAAAACAAGGACTCAAAATTTTTTCAACTGTATTAAAGTTATACTTTTTACGTTTACTTTTAATATTGAGTGGCAGAGATTTTGATGGCCAAAATCATCATCAGGATTTCGTATTGGAGCCCAGGGTCCGCTTAACCTTTTGACAAAATATTACCATGAATTCTGCACATCAGTATAGATCTCCTAGCATATATTATTTTCTTTGGTAAACGTGTTCAAAATTATGCATACATATATGGGTGGGAAGGCAACTGAGGTGGCAGTGTGCTGGCCATGTTAGTCGAAGAACCGATGGTGTAACAAACGAGTCCTCAAGTGGAGAGCGTGAAACTATCGGCAAGCGTAGGCCATCCCCCAGCTAGATAGATGGGCGATCTAAAGAAGATGGCTAGTTAGAAGACCTTGGTGATATTGACCGTCACAAGAAGAGCGAAGTATTTCAGTAACCTAAGAAGAGTCACAAAGTATTTCACCATGTACGTGGCGACCATCGGACAGATTAGAAGCACTTGAACTGCTGTCTCAACATCCTCCATGCAGCCTCAGCATCTATAAATAAACGCTATTCCCCAAAAAAGAATAGTCGTCAGCAAAAGCGAATAGCTTTCCACCATTTAACTTCTTTTGTACATATATGTTATAATTTATCATTCTTTTATTGATGCATACAACGAAACGGTCAGTGCGTGAACATATCCATTATTTTTACATCAATCACCGTGTATACCACAGCACTGTCAGTCCGAAATAACCATCAAACATTTGGGGAATGTACTCCTGAATAGAACATTATGTCTATTTCGGGAGGGGTCTATGTCCAGCGGTGGACAGATATAAGCTGAATTTATTGATTGGTCTGACACTGTACTATTCGTCATTTTAGCCGGCTTGATGGGTATTCATAAATATATCCACGAATATACAACGTGTAACATAAAGGGTATATACATAACAAAGGCATGGCATCTTTAGATGATATGAAACGATATTGGAAGAGTTTTTTAATCCTATCTCTTTATGTTAGGAAGTTATGAGGAAAAACACCGCCTGTGATAGGCTACTATCACACTAGTCGCACAGAGATATTGAAGACATTTATCGGATTTTGGCAAGTAACGTGACGGGTAACGAGTAGTTATTAACGTATGTATTGTGCTGCCACGTTTGTTATGATTTGATTTTAAGAAACGCACGAAACCGAAAATTTGGTACCAATTTTTTGAGTATTTTATTTTGAGTTGAAACCCTTCCGATGTCGTTTGATATCATGTAAAGATGCCATGCCCTTGGTATGTATATACCCTTTTTGTTACGTTGTATACATAAGAGTATGTACAGCTCAACCCTGGCTGCTCAAACCCTGCTGTATGGTACTCCATCCACTTTCATTAGACCACCGTATGACATAGATTTTTTTTTAAATAATATCCATACTAATATTATAAATGCGAAAGCAACTCTGTCTGTCTGTCTGTTACGCTGTCCCGCCTACACCTCTCAACCGATTTTGATGAAATTTGGCACAGACAATCTTTAGACCCTGAGAAAGAACATAGGCTACCTTTTATCCCGGAAAAAATTGATGTTCCCGAGGGAAATCTAAAAAGCGCCATATAACCGAACTCCACGCGGGCGAAGCCTCGGGCGGAAAGCTAGTGTAACTATAAATTAGTGCTTGACCGCAATTCCGCCTGATGTTAAGCAGAGATGCAATCGTTGCTGGTAAAGTGCGCTAGTTTATTAAGCCTATTCACTCAAAAACACTGAGTGAATAGGAAGGAAGACGGTAGTTGAGCGAGGTGATGCAATGTAAACCCAACAACATGACCAACGATGTTGCGCCAGAGGGAGATTGATCTGGAGCCCCTCCATAACCAAACTCCCGCCACAACATTTGGCGTATCGTACCCAGTACACATCGAAACAACTGCTCAGACCCGTTCTCCTTACGGCTTCACCAGATATCATACCGGAACGCGACGAATCGCCGGGCGGCAAGACTTTGTCTGGTGGGTGGTAACTTCTGCTGCAGAATGCAGAAGGCAGATGTAATGGCCTTCCACCGAGAAACTTGGTACTAGGTATTCTTTGAGCTTTATCTTCTATTTATTATATATTCATCATTCTCCTGCCCTTATCCCAATTCATTTGGGGTCAGCGCAACATATCTTTTACTTACAAAGTTCCCTATTAGACGCCATCTTCGTATTCACCCCCTTCCTAACCATATTCACATTCCATACATCATGTCTTTAGTCTTCCTCTACTTTTATAGCCATTGACATTCATACTCAAAACACTCTTCACAACATTTTCCTCATTTCTCAGTAACAGATGCCGCACAACTTTTCAGTTATCGGTCCCACTCTCAGACTTCCTCTTATGTACTCATTTCTTATTCTATCCATTCGTGTAAAACCACCCATCCCTCTTTGCTTACATCATTACTATTTATACAACGTTATTTTTTTGTTATGCTAAACCTGAATATAGTTTGTTAATTTTTACACATGTCATATTTTTAAAATACATTTAGAAATTGTTGCAGAGTCGTTACCGAGCGGTTACAATAGATCATAAGTATTTGCGCGCGCACGCCACAGCTGACACCAGAGATCAACGCACCGCGATCGCCCGCCCGAGCGGAGCTTTGGCCATATTTTGTTGGGACAAGCAAGTATAATAGGAAGCTCATAACTTTGTGTTTTTTCATTATATCTGTTCGAAATTTTGTACATAGATTCTTCACTTAAAAATACTGGACACGTGTTTCGGGTTTCTCATAAGCAAAAAATAATGTTGTATGATAAATCTATTTTATTATTTACTAGCGGCCGCCAGCGACTTCGTTCGCGTGGAATTAGTTATGCTCAGCTCCTATTGGTCGCAGCGTGATGTTATGTAGCCTAAAGCCTTCCTGGATTAATGGGCTATCCAACGCAAAAAGAATTTTTCAAATCGGACCAGTAGTTCCCGAGATTAGCGCGCACAAACAAACATTCAAACAAACTCATCAGCTTTATATATTAGTATAGATTTACTACTACTTCATTTGTCATGTCAAAATACCAGCGCTGCGACATTTGTATATTAAATGTCGAAGCATCATGTAGAGACGGGAACTTCAACCTTTAGCCTCTAAGAATAGGACGTTTTGATGATTTTTTTCTTTTTGTTGCGGTTTTTTAATGTAATTTAGTCTCTTTTATTTTCAACCCCTTTTAGTACAGTTTTATGATCTTCCTGTACGACTTGCAATAAATAAGTTTTCTTTATTTATTTATTTTCAATCGATCCTTTAAGCATTGGGCTATCAAAGTCAAAAAATTATTGTCAACTATTTAGGTTAGCCTGCTAAAGGTTAAATTTGACAAATAAAATACAGAAATAACTCAAAATAATAAAGTGAATATAACCAAAATTGATTGTTAGGTGGAGATAGCCAATAATTCTGAACCTCACCGTGATGCTTGAAATACTCAATGGAAAGTTTTATTACATCGGCACAAAATTTTTCATTTCTTTCTCTTTAAAGCCTCGACATTCAATACGGTAAGTTCCCTATAATTAAATAGTACAAGAATATCTGAGAAACTCGGAAGAATACCAATAAGCTGGCGGAACTCTTCAGCACAATAAGATTCAAAAGTTTTCAACTGTGTGTAAGGGGCGCAAGAGATGAGAGTTCTGCTGCAGTTGGCAAGAGAGAGCGCAAGTTCTAGGTATTGCATTTGTCCTTAGCGAACAGAGAAATGCAATGCGAGAAGCATAGTTTGAAGGCTTATGTCCAGCAGTATGTCAGCAAGATGCCTTACGGATGAAATATGTTTACTAGCTGCTCCTACGTCCTGCTCACAGCCCAACTTACGCGCGCGTTTTGCTCGCTGACACGTCGGCGGCTTGCTGGCTACCGATCCAGCAATAATAAGTCCATGTTTACTTTCATTTACTAAATTTTCCTTCAGAATGGCGCAAAAATTATACGACAAAAGCTCTTTCGACGCACGGCAATCACTAGCTGCTAAATAAGTTCCTAACGTCGAGCGGCCGATACGCCGCCGGCAAAGTTTTACGACTTGCAATGACTGAAGCCGCCAACCTAGCCCGCCGGCAAAATGTTGCCGACATATGCCGCCGGCGGCTTTGAGATGTAGTTAAAAAGGTTAAAAAGTCCGGTATGTTATTAATCCTCGCTACCTGTGTGCAAAGTTTCATTCAAATCCGCGCAGGAGTTTTGTATGAAAGAGAAACTAATTTTTAACCGACTTCAAACAAAAAGGAGGAGGTTACTCAATTCGACCGTATATATGCTTTTTTTTTTCTATGTTTGTTCGCGCATAACTTCGTCGTTTATGAACCGATTTTGATAATTCTTTTTCTGTTGGAAAGAAGACGTTCCCAAGGTGGTCCCATGATAAGGATATCAGGGTTTGATGGTGGAAGACCAGAGAAAACAAGGGGAACTTTCAAAAATTGCAGGGGGACTAGTGCATTTCTTAGCATTTTCATTAAGTATTTTAAAGCACTACAATTTAATAAAGGTCTGGAGTAGATCTGATGATGGAGCCGGGAGACAGTCGAAGGAACTCCTCAACAATTCACAGCAGCTACCTTGTGTTTGGGCTCGATTAATTTGTATTGATAAGAACTTTACACCTAGATGAGTTGTGACTGTCATAAGAGCTCTGATGATGAAGACAAAGGCCAGTTCCGGGAACTCCTCAACGGTTTACAGTAGCTACTTTGTGGTTGGACTTCATTCATTTATATTGATGAGACCTTTGCACCCATTGGGTTAAAATAATGGTCTACAGTAAATTTGATGATGATGACCATAGGCAGTTGAGGGAATACTTACGGGTAAAAATTAAAGTAAACAAAATTACGTCGTTTCCCAACTATATTTGCGTCAGCTTCCAGTCTGACCGGATGCAACTGAATACATAGTACTTTTAACAACTAAAAAGTGTAAAATAAAAACTTTTTTACAAAAAAACAACCGACTTCCAAAAACCACTACAAAGTGAAAAATAACTAATTTCGGAAGTCGGTGTCAAAAAACGAATATACAAACCCAAAGACACTGACTTCCGAAATTAGTTATTTTTCACTTTGTAGTGGTTTTTGGAAGTCCGTTGTTTTTTTGTAAAAAAGTTTTTTATTGTTTATATTAGCACACGGAGCAAATATTTGTACGACATGACAAGTACTTGTTTCGGGTCTGGCTGTTTGTGTATGTGAGTTTATGTGTTTGTAAACGCGCCCACGACACAGGAGAAATTCCTAGTTCAGGCCATTTAAAAAAAAGAAACAAAGTGTAATACATTTATTTTTGTGTGTAGTGCATTTGGGCTGGTGCTGCCAAGTGTCACCTGGCCACTCTGGATTCAGTGGAGAGACGTGCAAAGAGGCTGATTGGTGACCCTGATCTAACTCGAGTTGGTCTCCAAAGCCTAGAGCACAGGCGTAGAGTAGCCAGCCTTTCGGTGTTCTATGGGATGCATTTCGGGGAGTGTGCGGGGGAATTGCATGATTTAATTCCCCCATCTCCGTTCCACCAGCGGACGACCCGTCGTACGGCTGGTTTCCACCCTTACGTTGTTAACACCACTACGATCCGGACGAAGCGTTTCGCTTCCTCCTTTATACCGCGTACATCGAGGGACTGGAACAATTTGCCAGCGGCGGTGTTTCCGTCGGACTACAATTTGAGTGTCTTCAAGGCTAGAGTGAATAGGCTCTTAATAATCTAGTGCGCTTTACCATCAACGATTGCGTCACTGCTTACCATCAGGCAGGATTGCGGTCAAGCGCTGGTTTATAATTTGTAAAAAAAAATAAAAAAAAATACCCTTACAGAAACAAATAATTTATCATATTTTAAACGCAACCGCCTTACACTCAGACCCCAATTTATGAAAAATATCGCAAATGACCAAGTTGGAGGGAAACAAAGCGCTGTACAGAACTACGTTTAATTAATTTTAGCCAGCAAAACGATAAGGCCACTGGAAGCGATAAGGGCCATGGAATAAATGTGATTGATTTAGTATTGTTTACTGAATGAGAACATGGCTTTTGGGTGAGCATTTCGTGTTTAGAGACGCTACTGCTATCACGAAATGAAATCTAATTGTTCTGATGGTAATTGGATCAAGCGTTTTGGGTATTTGTAAGATCTCTAGTATAGGGTTTGTCAAATAATGCTTGATTATGACGATTAGTTTTAACATTGTCATCGATGGGATGAGGTTACTTAAGTCTTGATGCAACTTGGTGAGGACTTTTCGTTTGAATTGCTTATAAGGTGCATCTCATCAAAACCCACCCGTGTTCCTTCACTCGCCATTCTTTTCGCCTTCATTAACCAACCCGAAATAAGAATGGTTGCATTGGCGGCCGTCATACTAATGATGGCACGAGTGTTTGACTTCACGGTGTTAAAAAACGCTGTGTAGAACAGAACACAAAACATTATTTCTTATATAACATTTCAGGAGCATATGCCCAAATGGATGGATGGATGTGAGCAGCACAAGACTGGTCATCGTGGAAAGGCTTGGGGAGGCCTTTGTCCAACAGTGGACCTCTATAGGCTGAAGGAGAAGAAAGATGAAGAAATACGCGCAAATTGCAAACGATACGTGGCGCTGCAATCTTAGGTTACACTAGTTTTAATGTTGATATATTTCTTCTATCATATCTTTCTTATTCCAATGTTATTTTTAGACATCATCAAATCTTTCATATATACATACCTACTCCACATACATAGACATACCTTCCAATTTCTCCACCACGCCGTCCATTATACCCACTAACCCATTTGGATATATCGAAATCTTGTAATACAATATGAAGCCCATTACATTAATATTGCGATACCATAACCCATTTCCGTCAAAAGTTATGCAACGTTCAGGTTGAAAAATATTATAATTGTTCAGATAATAACGAGCATATGGCCTAGTTTCGCGAGAATCTCTGTAATCTCGGATGTTGGTACGTGTCCGTGCTTGTACTATATGTTATCGTGATTATGAGTGTAATTATAGCATATGTGGTTTGAGCTAGGCGGTCTAATTGTGGTGTTTCTTTGATGCCAGACTGTCGGAATTTTACAGTCTATACTTAAAACTTTAATTTGAAAAACAAATATTATACGGTAATAACTTTTTGATCTGTACAGAACGTGATAAGATTTTACTTTGTTATGTAACCATAACTTGTGATAACGGTTTTCTATCTTTTTTTTTTGTGTTATTACAAATTTTTGACTATGTTTTTAAGTGCCATATTTATTTTGTTCTCTAAAATAAAATATGAACTTTGATGATATCACTCTCGTCTTTGAGGCAATTTATTTCTCGAAAACATGTTTTACTTTTAAATGAATAGCTCTTCGTTTAAATTTATTAATATTGCAATATCACAATTTCCTAGTCTTTGTCTACTAATATTTATACAGCTTAGACGTATCCTGTATCCAACACGTTTCATAAATGTTCTATAGTGCTACTCGTTAGCTCTGTGAGCGGATTACCGTTCATTTAGGAACGCTCATTACTGTATCGGAAGCTGGTTGAGATATGTCTGCAACACAGACTAATCAGCGGTTAAGCATCTAGTCTTGCAACGGTGCAATTCTGTTTGATACATGTTAGCGGTACATTGTACCATGGTTCAGGGAATATCGACAGTGTTTTGTTGATATGTAATAAGTTATCTTGCTTTTGACTACATATAATGTTTGATCTATGTTTACTATTATTTACTTTTAACATACTTTTTGTTTGTGCGGAATAATAAAATTCTTAATAATAATAATTATAAACATAATGATAAGTGTGTGTTATTTATAAGTGTGTATAGTAAATAAAGGAATAATTATAAAAGCTAACTTAATGTAGATTAATCCATACTAATATTATAAATGCGAAAGTAATTCTGCCTGTCTGTCTGTTACACTTTCCCGCTTAAACCTCTCAACCGATTTTGGTGAAATTTGGCACAGACAATCTTTAGACCCTGAGAAAGGACATAAGCTACCTTTTATTAAAAAAAATGATATTCCCAAGTGAAATCTAAAAAGCGCGATATAACCGCGGAAAGCTAGTATATAATATAATGCGAGAAAGTTACGATCTAAAACTAATGTTTTGAACACTTAAACTAGGTTCATTTAAACCTGTGTTGCAGGCTATCATCGACAAGGATATTTGATAGCTAAAATATTATAATAAACATATAACATAAAACTGTCTTTAAATTCTCAAATTATACACTATCACTACTTATTTATTAACTATATAATTTACTAAGCTAATCATTTTATTGTAATACCTACTTCTAGCATTTTTTTCAGTATCTGTGTAATTAAGGAGCATCATTTTTTTTCTATATCTATCATCTGTCTGGTCTGTCATTATCAAACACCCAATTCCACAAAAAAATCCACAAATTCATGAACACACTAACACCAGCAAAATATAATTACTGTACAAGCCTTAAATTAACGTAGAAACGCTTCTAAACTCTTGAATAAATAAACGAATTCCCCTAAATAAGAAGACTCCGGGGTAATCTCTTCTAAACGGGATTTCACACTCATCATATTTACATAGACAAAAGTTTTTGTTTTAACCTTTGACTCATCCTTTCATCTGTAATTCTTGATTCTGGTAGCATGTTTTTCTTGGGATTGGAGTGACTTGAATGTTATTTAGGCTAAATGGTGTTGAGTTCGTATTTATTATGATTGATGTTAATGCTGCTAGTCTAATGGTTTGTCTGAAGAAATTAGTCTAATAATGAAATCATTTCTGTGGTCCAGTTTGCTTTGCGGGTTCTGGTTGTATAATCAGGCTAATGTTGCCAATCCCGCTGTAGGAACACGGGCCACTCAGTGCGAGGGACTGGGAAAGAATCTATCATGTGAGTCCAGTTAACAGTTGCCACGTGTCTCCATGAAGTTTTGGTTCAAGATTTTTTTTTAATAATTATAAACTAGTGCTTGACTGCAATCCCGCCTGATAGTAAGCAGTGATGCAATCGTTGATGGTAAAGCGCACTAGCTTATTGAGCCTATTCACTCAAAAAAACTGAATGAATAGGAAGGAAGACAGCAGATGAGCGAGGTAATGCAATGTTTAATCCAACAACACGACCAACGATGCTGCGCCAGAGGATTGATCTGAAGACCCTCCAAGACCAAACTCCGGACACAACAACATTTGGCGCATTTTACCCGGCACACATCGCAACACAACTGCTCAGACCCGTCCACCGTACGCCTTCACCAGACATCATGCACGACGAATCGCTTGGCGGCATGACTTTGGTAGGTGGTAACTTATGCCGGCGGCTGATGTTGTTGCCTACCACCGAGAAAAACATGCCGGTTTTGACCCGACGTTATTCACGACCTAAAACTGTTCGTAAGTCGGAATTCACATCACTAGGCCTGGTGGGTGGCCCAATCTCGTAAACTGGTTACGGGGTATTAAATAAGAATACCAAATGAGAAAACTACCAGTTCTATCAGTTACATTTAAAAATGCTCCTATGTTTGATAGCTGTAATTATATTATAGGACAATGAGCGAGATTATTTTTAAATTATGGTATCAATCCGGTATGTGTTATGTCCGGCAGATGGCCGATGATGCCGAAAGGTTCTGAAGTGACCGGAAGATGTAACGTTGAAAGGCCTCGTATTAGGTGGACCAACGACCTTGTTCAAGCCGAAGAACACCACCCATATATGTATTATGATTTTAAAAGAGTGTCCATGAGTTTCTTGCACGTTCTTCTCCATAGAGATCTAGGCTTTGGAACGTGCAATTTAGCTTCACTTTTCTTGGACTGACCGACATTGACTATTCAAAAGTACCAAGTGATGGTTAATTTGAAATAAACAATTTTGATTTGATTTGAAGGAACCCGTTGAATTTGAGAAGCACTGGTCGAAGTGCTGGTGCTAGGGGGGAAGCCTAAGTATATGCAGCAGCTCGTATTATGCCAGTGTGGTAGATTATGGCGTATTCATTCTTAAGGAGAAGAGGCATATAATGTCCCAATCTTCAGAACGTTAGGTATTCATTGCTTATGCAACAACAGCGATTGCTAACAAAGAAGTATACCTAATAATTGCCAATCGATAAAATCAACCCCATCACGGGAATGTAATTTTGTTTTACTGTACAATAAATATATTGTGAACGACAAAAGAGAGAAAATAATATCTCCATTGTCCGTAAAATTGGTGATTTATTACAGCAAAAAATTGTAGCTACGCATCAATATATTCTTCATAGTGACTTCTGCGGAAATACAAAACGAGTTTAGGAACAAAAGAATTCAATTAAATCGATTTTTACAACACAGGGTGTACAGTAAATAGTGCCACATAGCGCAGCAGGTGAGAGCTTAATCTAATACCTACCAGAATAACACATGGACAATCAAGAAAACCGATCGAGACCGCATTGACGCTTTCGAGATGTGGTGCTGGAGAAAGATGCTTCAAATTCTTTGGACAGCATTCCGCACAAATCAATCAATCCTGCGAGAAGTGGGTATCACAATACGACTCTCCTCGGTCTGTCTTCGAAGAATTTTGGAATATTTTGGCCATATTGCAAGAAAGGATGGAGACAACCCCGAACATCTGATGGTTACTGGAAAGGTGGATGGACGACGTTCTAGAGGTCGCAGTCCAATAAGGTGGACTGACCAAATTCGTTCATCTCTGGACACCGGCCTGCATGATGTTATACTCGCGGCCAGGGATCGTAACAAATGGCAAACTATTGTTAAGAAGAGGATAATTCCACAGGGACATCACAACCTTCAGTAATGAGGAGAACGACTTGAGGAGGAGAATAACACAATAGTGCTACGCGGAATGTCATGGATATATCACAAAACTTTCCAAAAAATCGCGAAGATTGTGCAAACTTCGATGAAGTCACTTTCCCTTCTTGGAAGAATTCGCCTCAGAAATGGTCGGTTTACAGAGATAACCACAGTCTAAATCAAAAAGTAATGGCTGTCTAAATGACCATATCGCTAGTCCGTCAGTGACCATATCCATATCGCAAGTCCTATCCTATATAAAGTAATTACATGAAATTTCGTTCAAAAATAGAAGAGAAAACCGCTTTTCAATAGAGCCAAGTGCCTAGGTCTTATGACAGTGCATAAGACCTAGGCACTTGGCTCTATTGAAAAGCGGTTTTCTCTTCTATTTTTGAACGAAATTTCATGTAATTACTTTACTGACGGACTTAGGAACTTATGCAGGTAACTGTACAAGTTACAGCAGTGTGATTCCGTCACCATCTCATGAAAATTTGGGTAAAGAGAGCTTAGAGTCAGCTGCGCAGGCCTACAGGCGCTGAGCAGTGGGCAGCTCGTCGCCCGGTAAGGACCAGGGCCGAGTCGACGACGCGTTGTGTTTCACGCGCGCCTCAAACAGATGTCAGCACATCGTGACGGGGTCCACGAAGACCGATGCCTCCTGGCTCAGGGTTGCGGGTTGGTTAAAAAAGAAACCGTGGCCCTGGACGTCGCACAGGCAGGTGAAGAAACACGGGTGGGCTTTAGTCAGTAAATGACTAAAACCCAATCTGACACGCCCTTCCACTCCGCCCAAAGTGAGAGAAGTCATTTAATGATTTCCCAACTCAAAAAAAACCTATATTGTCAGTCGCTTAGCATTAACAAGAATAACATCACTCGATTTCATCTTTCTCCACGTAGGGTTCTTTACAGAATTGATTGACTTAGGCATGCAAAGAGTTTAAGCTATAATAATTAAGACTCATTAATATACGTGTTTCAGTTTCTCTGTTAAAAGCAACATCCAGTTTAATAAAGTAATCAATTCTGATTCATTTTGCTTAGGTACGACTATGTATTCCTTTACTTTGTAATTCACAAAGTTCCACAGGTTGGTAAGTGATTGAAGAAAATATCGTGCATTTCACTGGTTTCCTTGTTCATTGAATTTTTCTTGGAAGGCCTGGATATTTCTGTCGTGTCTGTGGACATAGTACAGGGGACGATAACTTGGATAATTAATAATTACCTACCATAACAACACAAATATATATATGTAAGTTTCGCAATATGTTATAGATTTACTGTTTTACAAAATTTTCCGAAGTATCGAAAAATCTCTACCTTGTATTCGATTTCTAAGCAACTCATAATTGAATTTACATTTTCTAGTGTTTTTCTTTTCAAAATCATTCGTGACACTCTACTCTTTGATTTAATGGTCTTTAGTCCATAAATAACACAGCAGAACGATTTAATTATTGCTTTAGGTGCGTATTACAGAACGTCACTCAAAACTCATGCTTTACTTAAGTCTCGTTTGAAGCCTTTTGATTGGTTGAAACTAGTTTTAAGTAATGCTTAAGCAGAGATCAATGCTGGAGTTTCCTCCTGTAATACGGACCTTAGTAAAGCAAACTTAAAAGAACGGTTTTTTTAATAGGGATTTTGGGAAGATACAATTCCTTAGTATTCCGTATTTCCTATCGAAAATGGTTGAAAACTGCAGTTAGCCCGCCTAGCACAAGAATTAGTATATCACAATTGTAACAGCTTTCATATAAGTCCACTTTACAATCGCTCGGAACACGAGGCAAGCCATTGCCTAGTAACATATTCACGTGTTAGAGGGGACGAGGGGTGAAGTACTGGGCAGTGCGTAACGCACTTCAAAGCTCAAATACAGTTTGAATCGAACTGTAATAAAGATTATTAAAGACTAGCTACATTTTACTAAATTATCTGAAATTCAGGACACAAAGTACTAATTGATATTTATAACTGTAAACTAGCATTAAACGTCACAATGATTTGCTACTCAAACTAGAACGCCTAATCAACATACTGAGGAATAAAGCGTATGTATATACCAAGAAAAACTAGTACCTACGTCCTACGCATACGAAGAGATTGAATACTCATGAAACACACTCAATAAAACTTCTTGCAAATTTATTTTTTACTTATTAAATTACATTCTTGGTTGGCATATAATATAAATGTCCTTATTACTCATTTGAAGTAATGCATGGTAATAATTCAATATAAATAACAAAATAATTTTTGTTTAGAGTTACAGTTTATTAGCGTGTTTAATGTCATTTTATAAACGTTTATTGACCCACTGTGAGCTTTGAAGATGTGCTAAATGACAGAGTTTGAGATAATAAAACGCGGTGAAGACTGTGTGAAGTCATCATGTTCTTGCCTCTATCTCAGTTTAATCGGTCGTTGCAACATGACAGCTGCGCGGGGTTGCAGTACAGCCGAAGCTAAATTTTTATTTTTATAATTATAAACTAGTGCTTGACTGCAATCCGGTCTGAAGGCAAGCAGTGGTGCAATCGTTGATGGTAAAGCGCGCTAGTTTATTAAGAGGCTATTAACTCAAAAAAGCTGAGTGAATAGGAAGGAATACGGCAGTTGAGCAAGGTGATGTAATGTTAAACCCAACAACACGACCAAAGATGCTGCGTCAGAGGGAGATTAATCTGGAAACAACATTTGGCGCATCGTACCCGCCACACATCGCAACACAACTGCTCAGACCCGTCCTCAGTACGGCTTCACCAACATCATGCCGGAACACGACGAATCGCTTGGCGGCAAGACTTTGTCTGGTGGGTGGTAACTTCTGCCGGCAGCCGATGTTAAAGCCTACCACCGAGGCATGGGCGTAGCCACACTGGGGCAAGCTGGGGCGCTTGCCCCACCCTGACCCTGATCTATAAGGTGCCTTATTATACAAAAAAAACAGGAGAGGGGGGTTAGTTTGACTGCTGCCCCACCCTGAACTCAAGGCTGGCTACGCCCATGCACCGAGGAAATATTTCTTCGGTCTTCATATATTTTCGTAAGTATGTCGTAGCACAATGCAGCCTATAGGTTTATAACCAAAAGTGGTCCCTGATGGTCGCGGGTTTTTCGAAAGAAATACCGGAGCCCTGGCGCATAAGCAAGTGTAGGAACACGGGTGGGTTTTATTTAATAAAAGTCCGATACGCTCTTCCGCTCCGCCCCGGGAGAGGTCATTTGATGATTTCCCATCCTGAAAAAAGGGGTTTTTGATAGGGTGTATCATAATCATCATCATAAACCGTACTTTCTTGTTTATTGCCCGATCTTCTCCTTAAAAATTTACGTTTTGGAATGGAGAACTAAGCTTCAATTTGTTGACTAACTGGCCGATTATTTATTTTTGAAAATTCGTCAACATGTGAATGGTTTATTCGAAATAATGTAAGCTCTGGGTTTGAAACATTTATTATTCTTAACATGCCATATTTATGTGGTTTAATTGTATGAAATCGTGTCATATTTCATCACATTTTGCAACGTGTAACTTTCAAATGATTAGGTAGAAAAACGAGAAAAAGATATTCATAAAGGAGAATGCCAGATTTCGGCCTACACAACTTTTAAAATTAAACTCATCCTCCACAAAGTTCTTACCACCAACAATTTAAATATAAAATATAAACTAAAAAAATGTATTTAGTACTTTACTGAAACTTAGCCATTAGAAAAACATTTTAATAAGTAATTAAAGTTTGTCAATTCCAGATTTCAATAAAAAAAATGTTGCCAATCTTGCTACTTTAATCGATAACGCTAAATAAATAAAACGTGCCACTGTAATCGATAATTGTATTTTAAAAATATTATTAATTATTTAGATAGTTCTAAATAAAAAATGTAGTCTACTTTTTATTTACCACCTCATTATTCTCATTTCTTCTTAGTATTTTCTTAACATTCGTCCTGTTTGTAGTAGATTCATAGATGATTATAAAAAACGAAATTCAAAAAATCGATTATCCATCTGTAATCGATAACATAATCGTCTTGTGATGGTAACCCTGCTAATTGCATATCTGTCAAAATCTTGACAAAACTGACAATTTACCTATCTTGTATTGTTAACTGAGTACGATTCGGTTTTCTTCCGCTGTTTTTTTTTCGTATTCAATAAGTTATATTACGTTTACGCAAGTTATAGAATTATTGTGTTATATTTATACCACCACACATTTTGTGACAATGTCTCAGCAACTACGTTGTGTTAATTGAGGTATAAATGTATTACGAATGCAGCGTGAATCTGATGATGCAGCGTGAATTGAATCTGATGATGTCCGTTCATTGTTACGGCAATGGACTTCACTTTCAGAGGTAAAGTACGATTCATATTAATAGAATATATACTAACTTAGCTAAGCTAAATGTTGAATTGTAACATAATTATATTTTGTTTGTTTTAGATTCCAAATGACTACTCTGTGCATATGCCGTCAACATTGCAGGATGATGATAATCAGGTATCAACTTTAGAGGCAAACAAAACTCGGGCTGTTACTATCTGCAGACACGAGTTCAACAACAGAGCTTTACCATATATCATGATTGACTTTACTATTGCTGCTGCCCTAATTAATAGATTTCGACCACCGCTCACAGACAGGTTTGATGCTGCCCAGATATTAGAAATCATCCAACAAAAAATGTTCCAAAATAATACTTTAAGTGAGTTTATTATACAAAACAATTATAATAGAAGAAGGGCACAGTTCTCAAACATAAATGTTAATAACAGCAATGTAACTGAGTTTCCCCAGCTAGATTTTCACTATTTGATTTTGATAGCTTGTGGTACCTACCTACCAACTCCGTCAGGCTCGATCTTATTACGGTGAGCATATTAGTTTTAATGGCCGATATAAGATAGAAGTGTGCAGGGAGGTATCAATCAATAATCTAATAGAACAATTGTCTCTCTCAAAGCTCTTGGCTTTTAAGAGCAAAAATTCAAAGTCGCCATATAAGAAGAAAAGAATATTTTTTTTATGTGTTGATAGATAACAATTCAAATGGCAGGGAGGCAATAAGTCTATATTATTGCAATTGTAAGGTAGGCAAATGAACTGTGGGATGCTGTTCCCACATTATGACCATTTTATGGTATTTAGGTTGGGCTCGGCATCAAAACAATATTGAACCCCCCTGCACAGTTTCTTGATGAATTACTAATCGAATTTGATAATGAAATTGATGATGATGATAATAATTGATTATAGTGAAAAATAATAAAACTATTTATTAGTTTATTTGTGTTTAATTTACTCTCCGTGAAAAAACATAACCTCCCTTTTAAAATGTCTGAATAACTTCTTTCTTACAAGTTCAATGTAAAAATGGATCTCACAGAAATACTTTTGACATTATACTGCACAAATAAACATTGGAATATTCACTGTTAGGGACAAATTAATATTGAGCCAAAGTTACTATGGAGACCTGGCATTGTTCTTTGTGCTAATTTTCGTATTCAGCGATCTGCTTTTACAGCAGATGACACATCTATTTTAACGCAGAATCACTAGTCACGGCTACGTAACAAGATCAAAGTTGCATCACATGTCCAAGACTTCAGTCACATCGCCTACCCCAACATATCATTGCTTTTGTTTCTAATCTAATACTAGCATTTATGATCTATTTGTCACCCGCGTGAGTCAACTTGAAGCAATAAATAAGATTGTAGTACAGAGATGGCAAACCTTGGAACGTGGTCACATGGGCAGACGTGAATATCAAGTCTAATCTATACTAATATACATATAAAGCTGAAGAGTTTGTTTGTTGGTTTGAACGCGCTAATCTCAGGAACTACTGACCCAATTTGAAAAATTCTTTTGCGTTGGATAGCCCATTAATCCAGGAAGGCTTTAGGCTATATAACATCACGCTGCGACCAATAGGAGCGGAGCCTAACTAACTTCTCGCGAACGAAATCGCTAGCGAACACTAATTTATAAAAAACTAGCTTTCCGCCCGCGGCTTCGCCCGCATGGAGTTCGGTTATATCGCGCTTTTTAGATTTCCCTCGGGAACATCAAATTTTTCGGGATAAAAGGTAGCCTATGTTCTTTCTCAGGGTCTAAAGATTGCCTGTGCCAAATTTCATCAAAATCGGTTGAGAGGTTTAAGCGGGAAAGAGTAACAGACAGACAGACAGACAGACAGACAGAGTTACTTTCGCATTTATGATATTAGTATGGATTAAGTAAAAGACGGACTTGGTATAATTTAATTTTATATTTATTTGAACGGTTAGAGTGGAAGCCGTTCGAAATTTATCTATGTACATCTTCAAACACATGTTTTTTTTTAATGATTATAAACTAGTGCTTGACAGCAATCCCACCTGATGGTAAGCAGTGATGCAATCTTTGATGGTAAAGCGGGCTAGTTTATTAAGAGCCTATTCACTAAAAAAAAAACTGGGTGAATAGGATGAAAAACGGCTATTGAGTGAGGTGATGCAATGTTAAACCCAGCAACACGACCAACGAAGCTGCGCCAGAGGGACATTGATGTGGAGACCCTTCACCACTAAACTCCCGACACAACAACATTTAACGCATCGTACTCGGCACACATTGCAACACAACTGCTCAGACACGCCCTCTGTACGACTTCACCAGACATCATG
This sequence comes from Sesamia nonagrioides, assembly GCA_017933935.1. NCBI lineage: Eukaryota > Metazoa > Arthropoda > Insecta > Lepidoptera > Noctuidae > Sesamia > Sesamia nonagrioides. Next base: position 803,935 of record JADWQK010001515.1, read on the forward strand.
CCGGAACACGACGAATCCTTTGGTAGCAAGACTTTGTCTGATAAAGTTAAAAAAAGCTTTTTCTCTACGGGGACGCAAAAAGGTTCCCCATTCCTGTCCTAATATATCGTCGCAATATTCCCGCAATGAGACCACCTGCCTCCCACAACACCTACTAATAGTTCTCATCGTCATACTAGTTTAATGTGGCATGAAATACAATCCACAAATATGTGCGGAAGAAAAACACATTAATTGCTGTGAAGTGACATGTGACAACATTTTACACTGAGTGTTTCGTGAACTAGGGTTAGAATGAATGGTGACACGCGAGGACCTAAAATGTTACTTAAGCTTCGACACATTTATTTAGGCTAGGTGCGATTTTAGAAACGAAATTAACAAGTGATGAAAATTTTAATTTAATATACCTATATATAGCACAATAGGGATGTTTCCTGGGTAAAAAAATTGATCCTATTTAGTCCGTCATTCAGATTATAGAAAAATATTGGATACGTATATTTTGTTGTATCAAATCAATAAAAAATGACAATTATAAAATGCATCAAAGATCAGAAGTGGTGGCTGGTGACGTCACTGGTCGCTAAAAAGTGTAGCGTGCAGTGACGTCGCACGAGTTTTCAACGCGCTGTGTCGTCTTCATTTTTTGTTTATATGAAAAAAGGAAAATTACGTATCTAGTATTTTTTGGAAATCTGACTGACGGACTAATTAGTTTTTTTTAGCCAAATACCCTATTAATTTGATTTAAAACCCAAACGTTCTTTCATAGACTTAGTGCTTGGAAGCTCTGGGCATAGGGACATGCGAAAAGAGTAGAAAGGTCTTTTCTCAACAGTGGGAAATTATGTTTTAAATTACATAAAAACTATCACTCGCACTATTACCCCAATCTGGAAGCCATCCACATATAAACTTGATTTATTAAATGTAGAAATCGAATCTTCTAGCCGTAACCTAAAAGAAGTTACATTAATTTCATTGTCAAAACTAGCAAAATACATAAATATTTATAAGCATAACAAGATCTTGGTTAGGAAAAATACATAGCAAAAAGTCTTAAGATGATTAATGACAATACGAGTACCTACCTACTTAATAATATGATTTAAATTCACTAACACGACAGAGATAGATCACCTAAACACTTACATAATTTGAATAACAAAAAAACTTAATACCAACAGTCCAACACGGAATAAAAAGTTTGCCAACATTAGGCAAAGTAACACAATCTCCGTCTTCGAAAAGCATGTCGATATCTTAACTCCCAACCCGCTAACTCCATATAAGCTTCAGATGCTTACAACTGTATAATATTTTTTATACATCACTTGGGGAAAAATCTATATTACCTTTATTAGATAATATCCTAAGCGAGTGTTTTCATAATGTAGACTGCATTGTACCTATTCATTAAACATAAATACTAAAGTGTTATTAGGAGAAAAAAAAAACACTAAATGTGGAGTTAGCCGATTTGCCAAAACAGGTATGTATGTCATTCGTAGTTCTTGGACAGTTGTTAAAGGTAGCCAAAAGAGTATCGAATTACCCAGTAAGTAGGTTATGGGGGGTCAAATAGATAGTGACTCCATGTAACATAGGGGTATACAGCTGCTTCCAGTAAGAATGAAAGGCCTCATCGTATTTGGGATTGATTGAGATACGAGTGAGTATCAGTGAAAACATCCAAAACATTGAGACGACCTCAAAATCACATAAAAGAAGTTCAATGACCCACCTAAAATATATACTGCAATAAAAAATAAATCAGAGTTAATGTGCTCTTGAATAAAAAACGCTAATAAACTCTTTCATAAAACGCATAGTGCAAGAAAAAACGTCCTCTCGACGTGTCACTGCGTTCTCGAGAAATTGGAGGTCATGACATACAGACGCTAAAAACATTACAGTAGAGTAATAAACATTGCGATTATACGCAATGTGTGGGCGACTATAAAGTCGTTATACTAATGAAACTGATTGGGATAATGCAGAATAAGGATTGCTGCAAACTATACGACATATTGTGCGATTTTCTTTAAGATGGATGTTCATCATCTTCATAACATGAAGATGAAGAACAAAGAAGGTAATTGGGGCTCGGCTTCCAGTCTTACCAGCAGTTTTATTAACAGCTGCATAGTACCAGCACTTTGCATGGAGCCACTGGCTGTCTAACCTCCACATTGCACTTACAGGGTAGAACTCAAACCCCTCGACTAAAATTAAAACCAGGCGTGGTAAAGTCTCTCCCAATCATAGCGTCCGGAAAAAAGATATTTTAGTGCCACCGCAAAATAATTTGGCAAAGAAGTAAACAGCAACAGTCAAAAGAGTAAAAAAACGCTTATGACGCTATAAACAATTAAAAGTAGCAGTCATTGTAAAATCCAATTTTACGCACCTAAAAATACCTGATATAACTAAAGCTCCATCATTACGTAGTTCACTAACCCTACAAAACAGACAGCAATCACAAGAATCCTGTCAAAATTCCATCATGCGAAAAAAATCTGCGGAAAATCGTCTCGTCCGTGCCAGATCTTACGTTGAAAAATGGTAGTTGGCAGATAGCCAAGTGGTTGATATTGTGCATACGTTAAAGCACTGTTGATTCATAAGGGGGGTTATTTCGTGTTTTTAAACACGTCACGGTATTGGGAACCTCGTGATCTCCAATACAGTGCTCAAGATATGTTGGTTCACGAGTGTTGCGGCTGCAATTACGTCAGATCAAACACTGTTACCGAGAGGATTTTGTAAATAAACTCAATGACTGATTGGTATTTTCGAAGAACGCCGCCGTGACGTATGTTCAATTAAGTATTTAATATAAAGGAACATTGCTTTGATCCGGTTTTAATGTCTGTCGTTAAATAAGAATTGTTCGTGAATCAGAGTCTGAAGAATTCGACGCCTAAAGTCTGTTTGTGGTTTCGGACGGCGCAATAAGACAACTCGAGCGATGTTATGGATCCAACAAAAAGAAAATCCAGCCAAATAAAGTTTTATCATAAAATCATTTCGACTTTGGCAGATAAAATAAAGATATAAGTAATAAAATAATATAATGTAGTGGTCATTTGAAGATCCCTTTTCGTGGCTCCTTGGCTCCTATTCATTATTGTTATCATGCATGTATTATAGTTATATAGATTAGTATAACATGCTTAATATGTGTATTAACTGTATTATGTAAATGGACAGACTACCGACAGTATTGTATTTCCTTCCTCTTTAAATTCCATCCAAAGGTAGCCTTTAAAAGATCTTTCTTAGTGATAAGACCGCCCATTGTGTCTTTATAAAATTTCTACGTTTATATGGTGTACATATCAAAGAATACAGATAAAAAATTGTTTTGTGATTGAGATTTCGGTCGTCAGCCATTTTTTGTCGTCACTATACGAAACTGCGAAGAAAAGAAGACATGTTTATCTATCATTTGTCTATCTGTGTTTAGTGTTACTTATTGTGAAGTTCTTATATCAACATAGTATGTCGCAGCCACCTGATAAAATTAGCCGTTTAGTCAACCACCTAGCCTTTAGAATTAGTGACTCCTCGCGCCGCTCTCTCGGCTCGCAAACGGTTGATGATCACAGTTACAACCAAACCCAAATTTGGTCGGGGTGACTGACTTAGCTCCTGCGACAAATTCGATTTGATAACAAACTAAAGACTATTTTTTAAATATCATTCAATTACATAGTAGCCTTTCAAGTTGGCTCCAACATTTACTAAAATATAATCTTTTTTTGTTTTGGATGGGAGATCATCAAATGATCTCTCCCACTCGGGGCGGAGCGGAAGGGAGTGTCAGACTTTTACTGACTAAAAACCACTCGTGTTTCTTCACTTGTCCGTGCGCCAGGGCCACGGTTTCTGTTTTAATCAACCCGCAATCCTGGCCCATGAAGCATCGGTCCTCGTGGACGCCGTCACGATGTGCTGATATCTCTGTGAGGCGCGCGTGAAACACAACGTGCTACGTTTAATATCGTTCATGAAATTTAGTCCTGATCAAAAAAGGTACAACTCCAAATAAACAATGCCTAAACATACCTACAGGCTATAATTTCCACCTGTTGAGCACTTGTAAACCTTGGCCCATTCCATTGATGTCGGCCGGCCATTCGGCCAAGCTATTCTTAGGTAATGGCGTAAGCTGAATTCCTGGTGGCGCCAATGCCTGTTCAAGTGACAGTAACAGAAATAAATTATATTCTGTTCTGGTAATGTGGGTTTGGAGTGCTGATTAAAACTGCTGGTGGTTTAAATTTTTCAGGTACATATAAAGATAAATATTGATGGCTATATTAGTAAGTCGTGGTGGCCTGGTGGTTAAAACACTAGCATCTCAAGTACGAATGCGCGGGTTTGATTCCAGGTCAGGCAAGTACCAATGTAACTTTTCTAAAGTTATATGTACTTTCTAAGTGTCTCTTGGACACCAATGACTGATTAACTAGAAGGTGAAGAAAAACATCTTGAGGAAACCTGGACTTTAAGTCTGAAATCGCCAACCCGCATTGAGCAAGCGTGATGATTACGCTCAATCCTTCTCTGTATGAGAGGAGACCTGTGCTCAGCAGTGGACGATAAAAGGTTGATGATGATGATGATATTAGTAAGGGAAGATTAAAAAAATTATGGGTAGCTAACACTCCTTGTGTTGCCGAGATGAAGACTAATGTATAAAGTGGAAGAAAAAGAAATGATGTGCCGTCTAATAAATCGAGATAACGACAGGAGGACGTCGGTGATATGGACAATACATCCTTATTGGTAAGAATGAAAATAATCGAGATGATATTGTTACAAGAATTAAAGAAAGAATAAAACATTGACTCCATTGAAAAAAGATACGTTTCCTCAAAGGAAACGATATGAATATATCTCATAGGCAAGTTAAAGGACAGAACTTAAATAAATAATACATTTGCCTGCGATGGTCTTCCCGTCTGATAACAGTTTAAGGTCCGTATCCCAGAAGGAAACTCAAGCATTGATCTCTGTTTAAACATTACTTAAAACTAGTTTTAACCAATCAAATGACTTTAAACGAGACTTAAGTAGAGCTTGAGTGTTGAGTGACGTTCTGTAATACGGACCTAAGTGTCTTCAAGGCTAGAGTGAATACGCTCTTAATAAAGCGCGCCTTACCATCAATGGTAAGGAAACTCAAGCATTGATCTCTGTTTAAACATTACCTCAAACTAGTTTTAACCAATCAAATGGCTTTAAACGAGACTTAAGTAGAGCTTGAGTGTTGAGTGACGTTCTGTAATACGGAATATGCTCTTAATAAAGCGCGCCTTACCATCAATGGTTGTATCACTGCTTACAATCAGTTTAAAAAAGAAACTTAACTCATAGCACCATGATAATTAACAGCTTTCAGGTAAGGCACGTGAAGAGTTTAAATTATTAGAATTAGTAATTAGCATAAGAGAATACCGACGTTCAAGCGTCTTGCAGAAGTTTCAAACATCGCTTCATAATAACGTTTAATTGGTAGCTAGAGTAGCTCTACACTCTCAAGTACACACTTTACACTTAATGCCTTTAGAGAAAATGAATTTTTAATGGACAAGGAGATACCTTTCAGGAATATTATCATATTTTAATATGGGAATTGCAGAGAGGTTGGTTATAATTTGGAAAGAGCAGCGATGGCCCAGTGGTATTTTTCGCGGCTTACACATTGTACGTGGTACGTTCGAATCCCATCAGGCGCTTTATTTTGTGTAAATTATTTCATCACCACTGCTCTCAAAACGGTGAAGGAAAACGTCGTGAGAAAACCGGCATGTCTTAAATGCAAATTTCTAAGACATGTGACAACTACCTACCCGTACTGGGCCCGCGTGGGATATTACTGTCCACTCCGTCTCACCGAGAGAGAGTCAGTGTCCCAGGAGTGGGAACATTATATATATTTTAGTTCCTATCCGACATCTATAACCCGTGCAGATAAAGAAAAGATCTGTAAATGGCGTCCGCTCGCGTGCGTTCTCACTCACTCTCTATCGCTGTCTATGAGTATAGCAGCTTACTTCACTATGTGAGTACATAGTGAAGTAAGCGCTGCTAAAAAAAAATCATCGGTCAGGAATTCAGGATTCGCTTTTCAAACTACTGAAGCTACTTTGACGCACTCCGAGTTATCGTTAATTTCGTTCCACTAAAGTCTCTGTTATTTTGTTGAATTTGAACAATCAAACTCAACAAAAACAACAATAAAAACAAACACAACAACAAACAAGTAAAATGTCAAATTTACGTTGTAAATAACAATATATACAACGTAAATTTGACATTTTACTATCTTAGCTTTTGGTTTGTGATTGAGCAATGGCATGTTTTGTCAACCGTACCATAAGTATCCGCCGCCATTTTCAGATCTTTTCTTTATCTGCGCGGGTTATACGTATAGTCATCTCAGTCCATTAAGTTGTTTGATTTTGAATCAATGCACAATGGTCTTTATTGCTGTTTAAATATGGTGGTAGTTGATTTGCTACCGCTGCAAAGCCAGACAAAATCAACAACCTGACTTTTATAATCTTAACAATAAAGTTAATATTGTTGGGATGCAGAGGTAAAACTAACTTTGCAAGGACTGTAAAGGCATTGGGTTATTTTGAAGATGCCATGTTTGGGTTACTTTCCAGATTTGAATCATGAAAACTTTATTCAATTGGCTTAATTGCCCTTCTTCCGCAGTGACCTTGAAACCAGGGCAAGGGATAGCGATTATCTACAAGGCAAGCGTGAGCCGTAGTATAAAAAATACTAAGGAAAGATGAGCTAGAGTCGTTCAACAAGAACTGTGCTCATAGGCTTTATACAGAGAGAAGTAGAAGGAGAGTAGAGAGTGCTTCGCCCTCATCACGAGCTTTTAAAAATAATAATAATAAATCATCATCAACATTTTCATCGTCCCACCGCTGGGCACAGGTCTCCTCTCATACAGAGAAGGATTGTCATCATCACTTATCATCATTGGTGTCCAAGATATACTTAGAAATTACATACAACTTAGAAAAGTTACATTGGTACTTGCCTGACTTGGAATCGAACCAGCACAATCATACTTGAGAGGCTGGTGATTTAACCACTAGGCCACCACGACACAGAGTGGTATAGTATTACATAGGAAGTATAGGAACTAAGCTAGAACTAAATAGTCAGTCGCTCTATGTAAAATACTAGTATACAGTTGTTTACAGTTAGACTAGAAGCCGACCCATCGATGGTACATCTGTAGTACTCAGATACATTGTCAGCCATAATTCCGTCAGACTTGTACTGACTAAAACCCACCCGTGTTCCATCACTTGCCTGTGCGCCAGGGCCACGGTTTCTTTTTTAACCAACCCGCAACCCTGACCCGGAGGCATCGGTCTTCGTGGACCCCGTCACGATGGGCTGACATCTCTTAGAGGCGCGCGTGAAACACAACGCGCCGTCGACTCAGGCCTGGTCCTTACCGGGCGGCGAGCTACCCGCAAACCCACGCCTACGGTGGCCGCGAGTTCGATGTTGTCTCGAGACCAGGGCGTAATCAGGGCCATCCTTAGATCTAAATCGAAATCGAGAGGCTATAATAGCAAATAGAACATCTGAATACAACACAGGTTGTTTCGACAGCTACAGTTTATGTTTATGCTAGCTGTGAGGTAAGAAGCGGTCCAAGTGTCGACAGGGAGTCGACTCGACACGTGTAAACGGCACAATGGAAGATTCGTAGTTCATCGACGGATGTACGTAATTCTGGTTATTTTTTCTGCATCGTCAGTGTTCTTTGATCTGATTGATTTATTTTCGAAGCAGACTTCTGGTGTTGTTTTACGGGTTTTATTTGCGAAAATATAATTTACTGTAATCGTTTCTTTCCGAGTTAATTTAAACACCACTGACAAAGAATAATAAGGTTAGTTGACTAAAAAAAAATAATTAGTCCATTAGTCAGATTTCCAAAAAATACTAGACACGTATTTTTTCTTCACGTATTGATAAAAACTCGTGTGACGTCACTGCACAGTACACGTTTTAGCGAGGAGTGACGTCACCAGCCACCACTCCTGATCTTTGATGCCTTTTAGATTTGTCAATTTTTATTGATTTGATAAAACAAAATATGTATACGTATCCAATATTTTTCTATAATCTGAATGACGGACGAAATAGAATTTTTTTACCCAGGAAACATCTCTATTCTAGAAGCCTTTTTAGGATTTGTACTGATGGAGCACAGGCCTCCTCTCGGTATGAGGGAGTGGGCTCTAATCCGCTACGCAAGCCCAGTAAGACTGGTGTCATATGTCTCCGACTATTTGGTTCTAGGACATTTCGGATTCCTCACTATGTTTCTTCACCTTTTTGAGAGCTGTGGTGATGAAATAATTTAAACCAACTAAATGTCTTGTATGGTGATAAAGAATATTGTCGAATAGTAATCAAAGCATCATCATCATCAACCTTTTATCGTCCCACTGCTGGGCACAGGTCTCCTCTCATACAGAGAAGGATTGAGCGTAATCACCACGCTTATTGAACAAGCGTTTAATAAGCGTGGCGTGTTCAATTTGCGCCAACCCGCTTGCTCAATGCGGGTTGGCGATTTCAGACGTATAAAGTCCTGGGCCTGTAGCCAAAGTAACATCGCTTCATAGCTCAGCGAACTCGAATACCAAACCAACCAGTGGCGGGAACGATTGACCACGCGACGCGATAAATCACGTGGTCAATCGTTCCCGCCATTGGTTGGTTTAGTATTCGATTTCGCTTCGCTAGGAAGCGATGTTACATTGGCTACAGGCCCAGGTTTCCTCAAGATGTTTTCCTTCACCTTCAGTCATTGGTGTCCAAGGTATACTTAGAAAGTACATATAACTTTTAGTAAAGTTATATTGGTACTTGCCTGACCTGGAATCGAACCGGCACACACTCATACTTGAGAGGCTGGTGTTTTAACCACTATGCCACCACGACCTATTTTCTTATTTTTTTTTTCAAAAGTTTTCTTAAGACGAGGTGGGCCCAAATTTAAGTTTTTTAAAACAATCTGAGACAAAAACTGTAGTGTTTTAAATTAAAAAAAAAATGTATGTTTTAGTTAAGGATCTTATCTAGTCAAAATCGCATTCAGTTGCAAGACCTGATGAACTTCTCTCGATAGAAAAAAATCGCAAAGTTACCCCTTTTTAAAACGTTTTTTCAATTTTATGACTATATTACCGTGTTTTTACATTTAATTTTTGTAGTATAACAAAGAAACTATTTAGTTACAGACAAATTCGCAGAGTTTGAATTGATAAAATGATTTTCTTAATTGCTGTGTTTTAATAAGAATTAAAAGCGGTCGCGGTGGCTCAGAGGTTCGTTCAGTCGCGTGCTGGCGCTTGTCGACGGTGGACCTGTGTCAGTTTCTTCAACGACGACTACGCGCACCAAATCATCTCTTTTTGAGTCAATTCAGTTGAGTTCAGTTAAAAATTATAATGGGCAATAAACGCAGGCGAAAAAAGTCGCGTAAAGTGATAAAAGACACAAACAGAAAGAATGCACTCCAAAGATATGTGAACAAGTAAGTACCTACGTAAATATTTTATTTGTATTGCAATGTAATTTGGTCGGAAAATTAAATTTTATTTTATTCAGTCTCTGTTCATTGATGTAAAACTTACGATTTATTATTTTACTATATTTTATGAATATTAGTACCGAGGATCACTACGATTTTGGATAATTAATTCATATTTTGTCTTTTCGTTCGGTGTCGTGCCTGGCGAATGGCGAACCACTGTACAAAAATATCAGAACTACTACAGAACGATAAGATTTTTGATAAAATCACATTACATTTTGTCTATTTTTATTATAGGTCAGTTGTTCTGTTATAGGTCAGTTGGACAGCCTGAAGAAACTAATATAAACACTGCCGCAGCAAAAAATCTGATACTTGAGGATTCAAACGAAAATAGGTATATCTTTTTTTTTCTCGGGTGGTAAAATCATCAAATGAGTTCTACGGCTCTGAATGGAGCAGAAGGGGCTTTCAAACTTGTACTGACTTAAATCCGCCCTGTTCCTTCGGTTGCCCTTACGATAAATAATTTCGAAATTATTTAAGAAAATGTCGAACTTTAAAAAAAAATGCTGATGAAGGATTACAGGAAGACCAAGAAATATATAAATAATCGGAACACAACTTTATATACAAGGTGTTTCTTTTAAATTGGCCAAAGGGAGAAATTTGTATCCATAAGAGATACGGAAAACTTTCTTAGGAAACTTTAACTCTTTTTTGATGTTGACAATTTTGGGATTTTTATTTTTTTGGTCATATGTGAGTTGTCTATAATAATGAGTGAAATTGACGATTTTTTAATGCCATTTTACTCTGTTTCATCTATTTATACTTATAATAAATATGTAGAGAGGTCAATTCTGTACATGAAATATATTTTCAAAATAACTATCAGGGGGTGATTAGTGATCGATACTAATGCCAAAAATGCATCTGTCTGTCTGTCTGTATGTTCCTTATAGAAACAAAAACTACTCGACGGATTTTAACGAAACTTGGTTTGTACCAAGTTTCGTTAAAATCCGTCGAGTAGTTTTTCATACTCCTGGTCAGGTTATAGTATACTTTCATCACGCTATAATTAATAGCAGCAGAGCAGTGAAAGGAACCCGGTTGGATTGCAATCAATCAATTTTGAGGCACTTTCCCACAAGCTAGCAGGCTGTAATTTTGCACACGCCTTGAGTTCTGATGAAAATACATGACAAGGTAAGAAACGTCATTATAAATCCCATATGGCGGCCTCCCCAAGATGGCGGACTAGCTGTTTGAAACCCACCCCCATGATATTGTATCAAATAAAAGGGTTTGCTGTCAGAAATACGAAAAAAATAGTCACGTGTCCAATAATCAATCATAGGGTGTGTAATCCAATATAGGAATATAAAAGCGCCAATGAATAATGCTTCAAAATTCAGGTTAAAGTAACCATTCCACGCGGGCGAAGTCGCTGGCAAAAGCTAGTATAAGAATAATTTCATTGTATCGGAAGAAACAAAATCCAGACGGCAGAAGTTGGTCAAAACTAAAATATTTTTTCATACAAATTGTATGATACTGATTTCTGCTTTTTGGCTAATTTAAAAGAAACACGCTGTATACTTATACTTTTCATTCTAATCCCACGTAAGGAAAACATTAACTTATTATTTTAATAGAGCGTCGATTATCCATACTAATTGGGGAACTTATTAAGCGGTCATTAGGTTGAACGACTTTTGGATTGTCGATACTCAACTGTATTAAAGTCCTGGATCCTCATAATGTACATTAACTAACATAACATGGATGGGTTTTCAGGTACTACAAGGATAATGCATCATGTAGCAACACAGCTGATGTATCCAAAACCTCTTTTATTGGATTGGAACCTGTTGATACACAAAAAACTGTAACATTAACGTAAGTACCACATTTTATGCTTTTACCGCATTTTACATACAATGCTTAATTACTCGGATGTGTAAGACAAACTTATAAGACTTACCATATTTATGTTCTCTTTTTTAGAGAAACTGAAGACACAGAAGACTCCCTCATCGTAGAAAATGTACTCAAAGATGAATTCCAACCTATTTCGGGACGGCGAATTATCGATATAAATTACGTTTTACAGGAGTTACAAGAAAAAGCTCGTCATAACGGTTTATTTAACTGCACATTAGGTAACTTCCGTTTAATAAATGAAAAACGACGAGGACTTTTATCAGTATTTCGTTTTGAATGCAATATTTGCAAACAAGTTTGCTTGATTAACTCGGAAGACCAAAACGACAAAGAACAAGTGAATATAAACATAGCCGCCACTACTGGGATTGTGGCTTCCGGTATCGGCTTTTCCCAATTTGAGGAACTTTGCTCAGCTATGAACATTCCAGTTTTCAGTTCAAAATACTATTCGAAATTGGAGGAAGAAGTGTTTGAAAAATGGAATAAGACGGCAAGTGCTACCATGGAAGCTGCAGCTCAAATGGAGAAAGAGATCGCTATCGCAGAAGGTCGAATTAAGAACGGCTACCCTATGATTGATGTTTGCGTTGACGGCTCATGGTGTGCTAGATCTTATGGCACTAATTATAAAGCGTCATCAGGCACAGCAGTCATAATCGGAAGAAAAACAGGTCAAGTTATTTATATTGGAATAAAAAATAAATATTGCTTGGTATGCGCTCGAGCTGAGCACAAAAATATCTCACCAAAGCAACACAAATGTTTTAAAAATTATGAAGGTTCTTCAAGCTCCATGGAGACGGAAATAATTGTAGAAGGTTTCAAATCGTCGATCACAATGTATGGCATCATATATGAGCGAATGATAGGCGATGGAGATGCATCTACTTATGCTGCAGTCCTCAAAGCCAGACCATATGAGAACGAAAATGTGACCGTCGAAAAAATTGAATGTCGGAACCACGTACTAAGAAACTTCTGTAAAAAACTACGTAATCTGATTACAGACACAAAATATGTTTTAGCGCACCGTAAAATGCTCAATAATGTCAAAATTTTGACTATGCGGAAATCGATTGTACAATGTATTAGACATCACAAAACCTCTGAAGGTCCTCGCAATGTAGCAATATCAAATCTTCATAGGGATATTATTAACTGTGTAGCACATGCTTTTGGCGACCATAGAATGTGCCAAGAATATTATTGCAATAAACATAGAAATGACAACGATGAGCTCAAAAAGATCCAGAATTCCACATTCATTTTCCGAATAAACGCGATTGTTTCAAGCGTTGCTGCAAAATCACGCAGCTTAATCGAAGACGTTGACACAAACACTGTTGAGTGTTTTAATAGTGTCATCGCTAAATTCATTGGTGGAAAACGAATAAATTTTTCATTAAAAGGAGGTTATCAAGGGAGGTGCTCAGCAGCTGTTCTTTCATTTAACAGCCAATCGGGACTTTCAGCCGTCCAAAAAGCTTTTCTAAACAAAAGTCCTAAAGGCAGGGTTAAAATTATTGAAAGACGGAGAGCTCAAAAACGAAAGCTAAACTTCGAGCATCCAGTAAAGAAAGTACGGAAATTAAAAGACGGCAATCAGAAGCAACATGACTATGGTCCAGCGAGCACAGCACCAGATATGTCTCCACATGAATTAAAGAAAGCTGAAGAAGAGTTCTTAAATAATTTAAGAATGCTTACTTCTGATAGGCAGGCTATCGAAAGGGCTACAGTTTTGCAACGAGATAGCAGTGAATGGTTGGAAATAAGGAAAAACCTAATCACCGCATCAAATTTTGGGCAAATTTGTAAAAGAAAAATTAGTATAAATACTGCTCCTTTGGTGAAAAACATATTATACCAAAAAAATTTGACATGTGTAACTGCTGTTGCACACGGAATAGAGCACGAAAGGCAAGCACTTCAACAGCTTGAAAAGCAGGAAAAGGGAATAAGTATTATGCCTTGTGGTTTGTTCATTGATAGGACTTATCCATTTATTGGAGCCACTCCTGACGGATTAGTAGGCGATGATATGCTAATTGAAATCAAATGTCCTTTAACTGCTGTAAAAAATGGACTAAACAGTGCAGTACAGCAAAACAAGATACAAATTTTAAAATACGACAAAAAGACTTGCACTAGCACAATAAATAAAAAATCGAACTGGTTTTATCAAATACAAGGACAGCTTCACGTTACTGAAAGACGAATCTGTCTGCTCGGCATCTGGGGTGGAGAAAATGAACCCTTGCTTACAGAACGTATCGAAAGGGACGATAATTTCTGGAAGACACAAATGGAGTCAAAGCTGGTCAAATTTTACATGAAGTGTTTATTACCGGAAATTGTGGACAGTAGACATGCACGTGGAATGCCAATAAGGATGTTAACCTTACAAGATGACAAGGAAAATGAAATATTTTATTATGTGGACTCTCCAACGATGCCATCACCTGCGCAACACATCGGCAATTCTGTACAGTCCATAGCCCTGTCATCTTCTGAGACACAATCAGAATTGCAACCGGCCACCAGTTCAAGAGAAATAAATTTTGAAGAATTTTAAGATGATTAATGTGGTACATGAATAATAATTATGACACACGCTAATATTATCAACTATGTGATAATATTAGCGTTGCTGTATTAAACAATTAGCTGACCCGGCAAACGTTGTTTTACCTTTAAATTCTACTCTACTCTGCACTACCCTACTCTACCCTACACTACACTACGCTACCCTACTCTACACTACCCTACTCTACCCTACTCTACCCTACACTACCCTACTCTACCCTACACTACCCTACTATACCCTACACTACGCTACTCTACCCTACACTACTCTACCATACTCTACCCTACATTACCCTACTCTAACCTACACTACCCTACTCTACCCCACACTACCCTACTCTACCCTACTCTACCCTACACTACCCTACTCTACTCTACACTACCCTACCCTACTCTACCCTACACTACACTACTCTACCCTACACTACAGTTCATTTTTTTTTTAATTTTTCGTATTTCTACTATTACTACAAATTATAATAAAAAGAGTTTTTAATGAATCAAATCTGTCATTTTCTTTTTAAAATAAATCAATAACGCCCGCTTGCAACAAGCCCGGCGACAAGTTGACCTACTGCGTGCTTATCTGTAATGTGACACTCCCCGCGACGACGCGGAGACGCTGCGACGTTAGCGCACGGCTCGCTTTGCGGTAATCGCGGGCAACTCTTGGTAGCGTTTAATACCTATTTCGCTTGGCCTACATGCCCTTAATCAAAGCATTCTAATTTGAAATCCAAAGGAGGTGTTTTTTAAAGTAAAAATTTGTTTATCATCGTTGTGATTTCAAAGTCGATAAAATGAAAAAGACACAAACACATACCTAAAACATAATTTTCATAAGACCTAACTTGGTGGGATAAAATGAGATGGGAAGCATTATACAATATGTAAAGAAAACCCTGTCCGACCCATGAGGGTAATAAAGGTTAGGTAAACACATGACCAAATATAATATAAAATTTTACGTAATCATCATAGTAACAATAATAATGAATTTTGAAATAATCCTTTTTTCCCGGGAATTAATTCCAATTTCCCCGAAATTTGGTAATTTAAAAAAAAGTGTGAACACCGGTATTATTATAAGCGAATAGCGACGCGAACACGTCTCAGGTGCCGCGTGCCCTGCCCCCCGCCGCCCGCGGAAAGGTGTTGCTTACCGCACATGTATTAAGTTACCTCTTTTTGCGAAATAATATTTATTTTTTTAGGGGGATTTTATTTTGAAGTTTAGCCTGTCTTTGTGGGCATTAGTAGAATCAGTTATCGATACCTAACAATACCTTCACGGATCGGACAGGGTTTTCTTTACATATTGTATAGTGTTTCTTATCCACTCGCTCCTTATTTCATTTCATACATTAGTTACCTTAAGCCTCTCGTATCATTTATCGAAAACGTAACGCAGTCTGAATAAATATGTAGTTTAGTGATTAATATTTTATGTTGTTATGTTCAAACCAGTGGTAATATCTTTTTTTTTTTAATATGAACAAAATGTTAATTACATAACTCATATTACTATAATCACTACTAAAACCTGCATTTACAATCTTACCAAAATCTTGGAACCAAAATTTTCAAGGTTGCACTCCTACCGCGATTCACACGTGGAAGTCATTGGGATAATTATAACCAGACATTCGTTTAAAAAAAAAATGACTAAACTTCAAAAGAATAACTCACACAGCGAGCGATCGGCATTCAACGTTCAAAATATCATAAATATTTACAGTTCACTAACCTTTTGCGTTCAACATCATATTTTTCTCATACTAAGACTTCGATTACTTAGATTAAATACATCTTCATCATCATCTCAGCGTTAATCACAGTCCGCATCCGAAGCTTTTTTTTTAGATTTGGACTCTGGGGTCCGCTTTACCAGCCTAACTGCTGATTTAGGCTAAACTTCGATATTCCGTGAAGCGACCACCGTCTGACCTCCACAGCCCGAAGGCGATACCGAAGCATTGCAGTTAGTTACGTTTAATACAATAGGTACAAGAAAAACACATACATTATAAAATAAGAATGTTACAACGGTATACGTTGTACAATAGAACTTGCATACATTCTTTATTCGCATAACTAGCTAGATGTTTACAGATTCTATTTATCTTACAAAACGTGGGTAGGACAAAAAAAGAAAGCTTTCAAGCGCGCGTGCGCGTAAGATTCAAAAATTTAATTCATCAATGAGAATGTTTATTTTGGCTCGGCTCGCCGACCTTGACGGACGCATCTAATGCTTTCCATTCATAAGATCTGTGTTGTATCTATCAGTGAATGCATGTATTATTTATACAAACGTCTGCACGCTGATTTGTACATTGTTGTGGAATTTGTGAAACGACGTCATTCGAAAATAACTAGCTAACTGAAGTTACTCTTGAAATAGGTTTGAATATCACGGGGAAATCACGATGTTGAGTACCAGTTTTCGGTACCAGATTAAAAATAAACGGATAGAGTTAGACTAGTGTCTAAATAAACAGTGGTATTTTACAGGAGTCTGAAATCGCCAACCCGCATTGAGCAAACGTGTTGATTACGCTCAATCCTTCTCTGTATGAGAGGAAACCTGTGCCCAGCAGTGGGACGATACAAAGGTTGATAATGATGATGATAATGATGATATTACAGGAGTTTCTTTTGAATTTTTTCCTTTATATAGTCACTGCCAAGACCGTTAATTACATTGTGTTGGCTGTGTAGCGGTATGTACAACCGCCACATGCGAACAACGCGTCATACTGACGTCACACGAATTCTATCTACATCTCGCAAGCAGAGTTATCGAACAACTAGCGTACATGCTGTGTAAACTTTACACCCTGTTCCTCATGCCTTCACAACTGAATATTAATACTATACAGGTTGTCTCAAAAAAATGGTCTTTCCTGTTTTGTGAAAATAATATGAAGCCTAATCGTTTAAAAAAAAAAAAAAACGACCAGCCGCCAGAATATAAAGGTCTGTATGAATTTTAATTTTGAAACCTGTATTATGGCTACGACATTGTCTGTTCGCGGAATTGTGTGTCGCGTTTCATATTTAGTCTTTACGAGAATTCTGGAATTGGTGGTACCTGTAGTTTATTGTGTGAATGTACCAGAATCATTTCTTCTAGCGCCGCCACGTTTTTATGACTAACCAGAACATAGAAAATAATATTCATGTATGTATTTTCCGGAATGAATTCTCCAGGTGGTGATGAAATGCATATGCATAGTGTAGAAAAACAACGCTATCACACAGACAGACGAAAAGCGGCATAGAAGAAGAATAAATTCAAAATTTGTGTATTTAATTTTTTTTTGTTTTAATTTGTATTGTTTAATTTCAAGTAACGTACTTCAATATAACTATCAATTTTATTTTAATGATATTCAAGTTCATTTCAGAGTAACTAGGACAATTGAATAAAAATGTTTGAAGTTATAGAGTTAACCATAATCTCATATTTCTTGACCAAATGCTAAGGTCAAGATTTGTTTATATGTTTGACGAATATGTCCCAAATACTGAGTAGTTATTTTCGTTGCTATTTTTTATTGTTATTTCTAAATAAAGTACACCTTTTCAAAATCCAGCCTCAATTATACTCCATCGGTTTAGGAGGTTAAATAAAGATAATAATCATATGTTTAATTACTTACTGTGAAAACAACAGTAACACTGTGGAAAGGCTAGATAGATGAATTTTGTAGAAACCACACTATCTAAACTAGCCTATAAAGAAGGAAAACGTATTTATTACCTCATACAAGAATATCAGAAATGCAAACTAACCACAATCAAATATATATAAAATACAAATTAGATACACAGTCTAATAGATTGCCCACAGCTTCCTAATTCCGTCCATGAAACATTACTAACCTGTATATCCAAATCTGACCCAATTCCTTTACAAACAGTTATGACTGCCCCAAATACCGGCACACAAAAGATTGATAACATATTCTGGCACGAACAAATATAGAAACACTCGGGTTTGGTCTAGACATCTAAAAACCTGCCAAACTTCTGCCGGGACCAATTCGTAGTAGCACTTCAGAAAATTGCAGCAGAATTTCTGAAATGGAAGTTATTTTTGAATAGTTCTTGAGAATTTGTTGGAGTAAGATATTCAAGTTTGAAGATATTTCAGTTTTGGGCTAAAGCTGGTAATAGCAACAGGTATAATGGATAAGATTGGGGACAAGATCTAAAGTTAAACGCCATTAATTATGCCATGAAAAGAAAATTAAAATGTGCCTAAAAGAGTGATGAATGTAAGTGTTAATGGATAGATCGTGTGAGGAATGTTATAAACGGGGAATGATAGCTTGACCGCTGACAGAGGAGAATGGAAATAAGAAAGATAATTTTCACAGTCGTATTAAAAAAAAAAAAAAAAAAAAAAAAACAGTCGTATAGCAGGAAGATGTTGATGATGACAGTATTATAGGTCACCTTCAAGGGGTTCCTGATGCGCGCATCAAATTCTTATTTACCCGTCGTTATGGAAGAAGACTTCTAGCGGCAGGACTTGGGTGTTTCCTCCTTTCCGTGGTAACAAAACAGCACAAGAACTAACTAATAAAGTACCATTTTTTTGGTTAAAAAAAATGTTTAAGTCTGGATTGCTCCATGTACCCGTGTCGCTGGAAATAAATAAATACACCCCCAAAAAATGGGTTAAAACCCTCATCATCACTTGCTTCCAGTCTATTTGGATGATGCTGAATACCAGTATTTAGCAGCAGTTACAAGATAGTACAGTACAAATTGATAAGTGCTTGGTCGGTGTGGTAGATTACAGCCCAATCCCACTCCCAGAGAGGAGGCCTGTTTCCCAGTAATGGGAACATTACATGTGGAGTGGTTCTCTATCTTACCTTAATAACTCACTTAATGGACAAGAAAACTTATGGAACACATTATGTCAGAGTAAAATTCTTTCAGAAAAAGTGAATCTACTTGTTACGGACGACATCGCGTTGATTAAATAAAAACATGTAAAATACCAATAAGTAGATTGAATAAGTAGAATAAGTATTAAAATGTAAACTTTGATTTAATTGGTTAATAAAACGTATTGTGATTGGCTGTAAAGAGGTGCGACAAGGACTAGAAAGGGATAAAAACATCGCGTGATCAAAGCCGAATCAGGATTGGCTGATCAAAAAGCTCCATGTCGCGCCCCTAGCACAACTTGTACCCAGGTAGAAATGTACTTAAGAAGGTGGGTTGCTCACAAAAATCGTGGATCAGCCAGTGGTCCACAGCAGTCGTCCAGTTCGGAGCTCCCGGGTGCTCACTGAGACCTGCTAAGCCGCGCGGATCGTTCGTAGCTACTCGTCTGTGCCGGTGCCGAGTCCTGACCGGCACGGGCACAGGCGGGAGCCCCCGCCCCCGCCACCCGGCGGCCCGCCGCCGCCGTTGCGATCGCGGCCACCACGGACAAACTTTAATCCATTTTCCTTCAAAGAGAGAACTTTTTATTTTTAAAAAAACAATTTATTTTAACCTTTTAACTTTTAGTGAGTGTTTGTGTTGTGCGTGACTTTTATCCGGCAGAAATGCCGAAGAAGCCCGGCGGACGCGGCTCTCTAGGCCGCGACACCGGGTCTGAAGATGCTCGTCCGATGATGGACCGGGCGGCATCGCTGCCCGAAATGGGCAGCGCAGTTTCTGCGTCACTGCCCAGAACGGGCAACACACCGTCCGCTCCGACACCGGCCGGGCAAACCACCCGCACTGTCCGGAGCAAAGAGGGCGGCACTAGTGCCGTGCCGGCGGTCGGCCCTCCGACGACACCGGCGCCTGCGCGCGTTGCGCCGGCGCCGTCGACGAGCCGGCAGCACGCGGTACCTGTCCGCCCAGCCGCATTCCGGCCGGTGCCTATACAGGCACCGGGACCGGTCCCTACACAAGGACGCCCGCAACAAGCGCGGGCGCCCACGAAACCACTTCGCGGATCCACATCCGCGCGCCCGGCTGCGCCCGCCGCGCGGCCCGCGGCGCTAGCGCGCGACGTCGCGCAGCCCGCGCGGCGCACACCGCCGGTGCAAACCCCCGCGACGCCCGCGTCTACCTACGCGCCCCCGCCGCGTCCAGCTGCGTCGCCGACCCAGCTTACAACACCGCACACTCAAGCTGGGCCAGCTTCGGCCCAAGCTGTGCCAGCTTCGGGCACCGCCTCACCCAGCCCCCCCAGCTTGCTGGCAGGCTCGGCGAGGGCGGACCCTGAGCGGCCGACCAGAGTGGGCGGCACCAGCAGACCAGCGCAGATGGCGCCACCGGCGACTGAATCGCCGGCACCGCCGAGGTTCTCGGCCTACGACTCCCCCGCAGTGCTATCGGCATGCTCCTCCAGCATGTCACTGGCGTCGGGGGACTCGGCCGGGTCTGGTCGGGAGGGCGTGTCTCGAGACACGTCCCCGCGATCCGGACCTTGGCCCACCGTGGGACGAGGCCAATCAGGCCGGCAGTCGCCGGCCTTACCAACGCCGCTGCGATTCGAGCTCGCACCCGAGGCTCGACCACAGCGACGGCGCAGAAGCTCGGGTGGATCCATAGAGGCGAAGCGCTACTGTCCCGACTCGCCGCGGCCTCAGCGCACC
Source organism: Sesamia nonagrioides (assembly GCA_017933935.1). Classification (NCBI taxonomy): domain Eukaryota; kingdom Metazoa; phylum Arthropoda; class Insecta; order Lepidoptera; family Noctuidae; genus Sesamia; species Sesamia nonagrioides. Next base: position 824,695 of record JADWQK010001515.1, read on the forward strand.
TGCGCGCCGCGCGGTGGGAAAATGCCCGCCTCGCCGACCTTCGCCCAGACAGTGCGCCGCACGCCGCCGCGCTCACCCACGCCGTCGCCTATGTCGACGCCGCCGCGCTCCCCAGTGCCTTCGACCTCAGGAGTAGGTGCCGCTGCACTACCCCCAGCCCCCATGGCACCTCAGGCACAACACGATGCCCCCCCCGGCGACGCTTCGAAGAACAAACCGGGGAAGAAGCTTAGATATCCTCCGCTGGTAGTGGAGAAGTTGCCGAATTGGGCGACCCATTTCCGGGCCCTCAGTGCCAAGTTGGGCCGGCCCCCAAATGCTCGCCCCTACGGGACGGGGGTGAGGTTCACCCCCGACACCGAGGACGAGTACAGGCTGGTCCAGCGATATCTGACGGGCCTGGAGAAAGAAGAGGGATTGTCTTGGTTCGCCTACTCCCTGCCGGCGGACAAGAGCCTGAAGGTGGCCATCAGGGGGCTACCAGCAGACACCGACCCGAAGGAGATTGAGGAGGAGCTCCGGACGCTGGGATACCAGCCGGAGTACGTGCGCCACATTAAGGGCGCACAGGGAAGACCCGGCTGCGTATTTCACGCGATTTTGAAGAGAACGCCAGACGTCCGGGCCATATTTGACACCACGGTGTTTATGTACATGCGTGGTGTCAAAATAGAGGCTTGGCGGGGGAAGAAAGGGCCCGCTCAGTGCCACAGGTGCCAGCGGTTCCGACACAGCTCGCATATGTGCCACCGCCCGCTCGCTTGTGTGAGATGCGGAGGCGAGCACGCGGCACGAGACTGCCCACGCCCGCGGGAAGAACCGGCCACCTGCGCCAATTGCGGGGGGCCGCACCCCGCGTGCAACACAAAGTGCCCCGCATATATAAAAGAAATGAAGACCAGGCGAGCGGGGACCGCCGCCATTACCACCACCGCGCGCCAGGCCAGAGCGGCCGCAGAAAGGCCGCAAATGGTGGAAGCAGAGAAGGACGCCCCAACCCTTATGGCGGCGGCCAACGGGCCCTCTGAGAAGACCCAAGCCTCCTCCTCCGGGCGGAGGAAAAACAGGCGTGGGGGCAAGAAAGGCAAGAAGTCCATGCCCCCACCGACCGAAGAAGATATCCCTGCGGCCGCCCCTGCCTTAAAGAAGGTGCAGGTCGTGAAGGATACACAAACATCCGGTGCCGGCACAGTGCCGCGGCAGGACGCAGGAGCGCAACAAGAGGCTCCGAAAGCAAGCCGCGGCACCCCCGGCACAACAACAACAAAATCAATTAAAATAAGAACAGACCAACCCGAGAAGAATGAATTCACGACCTGTGCCATCAAATTATTGATGGAGCTCATCAGAGCGATAAGGCAGGGACAGGATGTGGAGACGGTCATCCTCGATGGCCTATCCGCACTGCTGAAACTTTACCGTGGCTAGGCCACTGAGGGTGATCCACTGGAACGCCCGCGGCCTTAGGGATAAGGTCGCCCCCCTCCGCCATCTCCTTCGGGAACAAGACATCGACGTGGCGCTAATAAACGAGACTCACCTGGGACCAGAAGATAAGGCCAACTTCCCAGGGTATCTCGTTTATCGGAAAGACGAACGGTCGGATGCCCACTCCCGGTACCGTGGTCTGGCGGTGCTGGTGAGGCGAAGGGTCGTCCACCAAGAGCTCCCCGTGCCGTCGCTGGGCACCTTCTACGCGCTGGGTGTCCAACTGCATGTGGCCGGCGAGGACATCGACATGTACGCCTGCTATAGGCCGCCCAATGTCCCCCTCGACGTGACAGAGTTGAGGGGCCTGCTGTGCGGCTCACCGCGTGCCACTGTCCTCGCGGGCGACATGAACTGCAAGCACCCGGCGTGGAACTCGGCGCGCACTAACACGGGCGGCAGGCGACTCTTCGCGGACGCGGAAGCCTTCGGGTACTCGGTGTCCGGCCCGGAGACCCCCACCCACTACCCAGAC
>JADWQK010001294.1:0-89261 GCA_017933935.1 Sesamia nonagrioides
TTTTTATAAGCTTTTGTTTTTCACGGAAGTTGACATTACATAATAATCCCTACCAGCGGCCTTTTCATACAGTCCCAATAATATATATCCCACAATTAATATAGGATCCGGCTCGAAGGACCACTATATTAATTGTGGGATATATATTATTGGGACTGTATGAAAAGGTCGCTGGTAGGGATTATTATGTAATGTCAACTTCCGTGAAAAACAAAAGCTTATAAAAAAACATAGATAATAAAAAACACACCAGTACTAAAAACGAAGAAGGTGCGTCAAGCACATGCAACGAGCGGGGACAGTAAGCTGCAGCTACTAGCTCGATTTCTCGCACGTGAAGTAGACCTTCAGCTCCGATTTGGTCTAATTAATGAGCCATTGAGCCTTGTCAGGAAAACCGACAAAGTTCACGCAGCACAATATGATGGTACCACCGACAATACAATAATTTCGCTTCCTTCTACCTCTAAAATTCATAAAAATAATTCAATTTCATCTGCAACAAAATTTTGTTATTTTCCCAGTAAAAATCATGACTTATGTCTTTGTGATTCTTTCAAATCATTGACAGTTACTGACCGATGGCAGTTTGTTAAAGATAAAAAACTATGCCATAAATGTCTTGTCAAAGGATCTCATAGTTATAAAAATTGTAGAATTGACAAAGATATTTGTAATATTAAAAAATGCAACTCCGCGCATCATAAGTTGTTGCATATCGCCTATATTGTAGAAAATGAGGACGACCAACACGAGGCGACCTCATCAATATCTGAGCAACCTGAGGAAGCCAGTATTAATACAAATGAGGTAACAGATTTTATTGCCCATGCTAGCAACTCAACTACGCAGTCTAAAAATCTAGAATCATCTCGACCCGTGCTTAAGATTCTCCCGGTTACAGTTTCAGGCCCGGCTGGTAGCGCTGATACTTACGCCCTCCTAGACGATGGCGCTACCGCCACGTTTATTGACTCTGAACTGGCAAGACAGATAGGTGCAAAGGGTCCAACAGTGGAGTCCCAGTTAAAATGTGTTAGTGGATTGTCAAAGAATGTACGGGTTGAATATGTAGACTTCGACATCCAGGGTCACCACACCCACAAGACGCACCGAGTCTGTCAGGCACGATCTATAAAATCTCTTCAGCTAGCTAAACAGTCAGTTTGTCCTCAAGATGTCAATGCCTATCCTTATCTTTCTGATTTAAAATCCATTCTTTGACGACGGAAGTTGACATTACAGAACAATCCCTACCAGCGGCCTTTTCATACAGTCCCAATAATATATATCCCACAATTAATATAAAACGTGCGTTGTCGCTAACTGTAAATCATCGAAGATTAGCATCGTGGGCAGAAGGCCGTGATTATGTTTAACGTTTGGAGTTGGTGTTGATTCTAAATGAAACGTGAAAATGAGATTGGGAACTTTATGGCTGAAATTAACATGGATACCTTTCTTTCGTAGTGAATGTAGTCGCAGCAATGATAGATATTTATGAGCGTATGCTGTGGCTCTGATTAAGCGAGACCACGAACTGAAACGTCGTGAATCCGCTGAGAGTGGTTGATCGAATGATTGGTTAATGATGATATGAGTTGCAACCTCATGAATTGATCTCATGGTCTGAGTTTCGAGTACGGTTGTGTTATGAGAAGTACCAGGTGCGATAATAGGCCATTCAGATTCTGGAGCTAGTAAAAAATCAGGCCCCTTAAACCAACGAGATTCTGGTGTGATTGGACCACGACCTAGACGGGTCGCATCATCAGCAGGGTTAAGACCGGTTGGGATCCACCGCCACTCTTTCACTTCTGTGAGTTCTATTATCTCACCCACTCGATGAGCAACGAAAGGCTTATATGTGCGTGCGTCATTCCTAAGCCAACCCAAAACGTTCATTGAATCAGACCAAAATATACGTCTAGAAATATTTAATCTAACTGCATCTACAATGAACGTACCTAGTCTAGCAGCTATTAGTGCAGCTTGTAGCTCTAACCTAGGGATACTAGATGGTTTTAGAGGAGTTACGCGTGATTTGCTACATATCAATGCGAGCTGAATGTCTCCGTTTGAAAAGAGGAAGCGCCAGTGCGCTACAGCTGCGTACGCTTGCGCACTGGCGTCTGCAAAGACACGCAGTTCGGCTTGACTGGGTTCCATTCTGCACGGATTGTAGCGAATGAATGAACCAGATGATGATCTTGGAACCAGTTGGTCCAGGACTTGGTTTCAGATGAAGGGAGTTCGGTATCCCAATCTAAATTCATTCGCCATGCATTTTGAAATAAAATTCTACGACGGATAACAACGGGAGCGAGGATACCCAGTGGATCGAAAATACGCATAATTAAAGAAAGTACTATCCGCTTGGTAAGCAGTTGAGGCAGAAATTCTTCTCCGTTTTTGGTCGGAGTGTTAAAACTTAATAAGTCAGTCGATGGATGCCAGTATAGTCCCAATGCTCTGACACAAGGTGTGGAAGGTGGAAAATTCGCGAGATTAACATGAGCCGCCACTGTTTCCGATATAAGGTCTCTTGGTAAAAGTTTCAGTGCTAGTGGGTCATTCGATACCCATCCGCGCATTTCAAGACCCGCACGAGCATGGACATGTACTATATCGGCAGCTAACTGAGCTGCTACATTACTGGAGGTCACAGATCCAATAAAATCATCCATATAGGTGTCATGAATGATAGCGTGTACTGCTTGTGGAAATTGATCCTTGACTTCCAGTGCATTTTTATTTTTCAAATAAGAAGCTGTGCATGGGCTGCATATAGCTCCAAAAATCATTGAAGACATCCTAAAGGTCTGAATTAACTCGTTAGGACTGTCTCGCCATAAGAATCTTTGCGCATCACGGTCCTGTTCCCTAATTTTAAATCTAGGAAACATTTCCTTGATGTCAGCTGTCATTGCTACCTTGCCCTCTCTAAAACGAAGTAAAATATCATAAAGAGATTGTAATAAATCCGGCCCTGTTAATAAAAGAGAATTTAGACTAACCCCTTTTATCTTTGCAGCGGCGTCGTGAACGAGGCGCAATTTTGCCGGCTTATTAGGATTTACCACACCAAAATGAGGCAAATACCAACAAATTGAATCAATAGGATGTGCAGTGTGACATTTTTCTGCGTAATCCTTATTTATCATGTCGTGGATATTTGCTTTGTAGCGCTCAGCATACACTGGGTCGCTAATCATTTTCTTTTCTAGGCTAAGAAATCGCGATAATGCGAGCGGGTAACTATTAGGTACAATAGGGTTGTCTGATTTCCATAGCAAACCTACTTCGAACCTACCACACGGAAGACGACTGGCGGTACGCTCCAGGATATGGATAGCGCGCTCGTCATCTGCACTACGTGGCTCCTTTTTAGAAATACCAATAGAGTCAAGCTTGTATTGGTCCTTTAACAAAGTTTCAATTGATTGGCTTTGTAAAAATTCAACGGGTTCATCAAAGTGCATATGATTGACGAACACAACTGGTTTTGTCCTACTGGAACAAAATCCGAATAGAACCCATCCTAAGTGAGTTTTAATGGCCGCAGGTTGAGCGTCGGAACCTTTACGTACGGCTAGGGGTAAGGTCAGATGCCAGTTGTCAATCCCTATTACAATTTTAGGCTGGACGTTGTCGTAACAAAGAATGGATTTTAAATCAGAAAGATAAGGATAGGCATTGACATCTTGAGGACAAACTGACTGTTTAGCTAGCTGAAGAGATTTTATAGATCGTGCCTGACAGACTCGGTGCGTCTTGTGGGTGTGGTGACCCTGGATGTCGAAGTCTACATATTCAACTCGTACATTCTTTGACAATCCACTAACACATTTTAACTGGGACTCCACTGTTGGACCCTTTGCACCTATCTGTCTTGCCAGTTCAGAGTCAATAAACGTGGCGGTAGCGCCATCGTCTAGGAGAGCGTAAGTATCAGCGCTACCAGCCGGGCCTGAAACTGTAACCGGGAGAATCTTAAGCACGGGTCGAGATGATTCTAGATTTTTAGACTGCGTAGTTGAGTTGCTAGCATGGGCAATAAAATCTGTTACCTCATTTGTATTATTACTGGCTTCCTCAGGTTGCTCAGATATTGATGAGGTCGCCTCGTGTTGGTCGTCCTCATTTTCTACAATATAGGCGATATGCAACAACTTATGATGCGCGGAGTTGCATTTTTTAATATTACAAATATCTTTGTCAATTCTACAATTTTTATAACTATGAGCTCCTTTGACAAGACATTTATGGCATAGTTTTTTATCTTTGACAAACTGCCATCGGTCAGTAACTGTCAATGATTTGAAAGAATCACAGAGACATAAGTCATGATTTTTACTGCAAAAATAACAAAATTTTGTTGCAGATGAAATCGAATTATTTTTATGAATTTTAGAGGTAGAAGGAAGCGAAATTATAGTATTGTCGGTGGTACCATCATATTGTGCTGCGTGAACTTTGTCGGTTTTCCTGACAAGGCTCAATGGCTCATTAATTAGACCAAATCGGAGCTGAAGGTCTACTTCACGTGTGAGAAATCGAGCTAGTAGCTGCAGCTTACTGTCCCCGCTCGTTGTGGGGAAATGAATGTATGCGTAGTCTTGCCATCGTGTTCGTAACAGAAGTGGAAGCTTACTTAAAACCGTTTGGTAGATATCAGGTGAATCTAGATATGGTTTTTCATTTAAAAGTCGCAATACTTCCACCGAGTTACGGACGCGATAGGCAAACTTGTGCAAATCTTCCCCTTCAGAGTTGTTAATTTTTGGAAGGGCACGAAGGGCTGCAACCTCTTGTAGTATTATATGTTCAGGTTTCCCGAATCTAATTGCTAAGGCTTCCATCACCTCGGAAGGGTCCCGCGCTGAGACTAACAGTACAGAGACCGCTTCCCGAGCTGCTCCTTTTAGCGCTAAATTGATGCGCGTTAGGTTATCTGACGCCGAATACATTACCTTTGTGTCTTCGTACGTTCTATTTAGTATTAACCAATCCATGGCTTTTCCATCAAAAGATGGTAGACGTCCGTCCCCAAATTTGGGTTTGGATGTATTATTATTTGACAGTGATGCTATCGCTTGAGCTAATTGAGCTATTTCTGTGGAAGGTAGTATTATATTATTACAGGAACATGTAGGGTGTTTTAGGTTACTAGGGACTGACGGGTTCGAAGTATTATTGGCTATAGGGATACAGCTGTTATTAAGTACCTCTACTGGAGATACCGAGGCAACCGTAGAACGCTGTTTGAAATGGACACTTGGTCTATTGACAGACGGATCTGTTAAATTATTAACGTTCTGTGGCTCCTTTGTTATATCTGTATCTGGTATAGCTACGTTTACGCAATCATTTACCCATTTTTGTATATCCCCGTGGGAAACACGACTTGACCGACGACTTCTATCACTACACATGTTACCTCTTTCTTCCAAAGCAGCAATTTCTGCCTGCTTACGTAGCTCCGGCGCTTCCTCTTTTCAAACGGAGACATTCATGACCACTATATTAATTGGGATATATATTTTAAGGACTGTATGAAAAGGCCGCTGGTAGGGATTATTATGTATTGTCAACTCCCGTGAAAAACAAAAGCTTATAAAAAAACATAGATAATAAAAAACACACCAGTAGTAAAAGACGAAGAAGGTGCGTCAAGCACAATTACGCTGCGACCAACAGGAGCGGAGCACTAACTTCGTACCTAGTCTAGCAGCTATTAGTGCAGCTTGTAGCTCTAACCTAGGGATACTAGATGGTTTTAGAGGAGTTACGCGTGACTTGCTACAAATCAATGCGAGCTGAATGTCTCCGTTTGAAAAGAGGAAGCGCCAGTACGCTACAGCTGCGTACGCTTGCGCAGTGGCGTCTGCAAAGACATGCAGTTCGGCTTGACTGGGTTCCATTCTGCACGGATTGTAGCAGCGTGGAATTTTTAATTGTGATGTTGAAATGAGATCTTGGAACCAGTTGGTCCAGGATTTGGTTTCAGATGAAGGGAGTTCGGTATCCCAATCTAAATTCATTCGCCATGCATTTTGAAATAAAATTCTACCACGGATAACAACGGGAGCGAGGATACCCAGTGGATCGAAAATATGCATAATTAAAGAAAGTACTATCCGCTTGGTAAGCAGTTGAGGCAGAAATTCTTCTCCGATTTTGGTCGGAGTGTTAAATCTTAATAAGTCAGTCGATGGATGCCAGTATAGTCCCAATGCTCTGACACAAGGTGTGGAAGGTGGAAAATTCGCGAGATTAACATGAGCCGCCACTGTTTCCGATATAAGGTCTCTTGGTAAAAGTTTCAGTGCTAGTGGGTCATTCGATACCCATCCGCGCATTTCAAGACCCGCACGAGCATGGACATGTACTATATCGGCAGCTAACTGAGCTGCTACATCACTGGAGGTCACAGATCCAATAAAATCATCCATATAGGTGTCATGAATGATAGCGTGTACTGCTTGTGGAAATTGATCCTTGACTTCCAGTGCATTTTTATTTTTCAAATAAGAAGCTGTGCATGGGCTGCATATAGCTCCAAAAATCATTGAAGACATCCTAAAGGTCTGAATTAAATCGTTAGGACTGTCTCGCCATAAAAATCTTTGCGCATCACGGTCCTGTTCCCTAATTTTAAATCTAGGAAACATTTCCTTGATGTCAGCTGTCATTGCTACCTTTCCCTCTCTAAAACGAAGTAAAATATCATAAAGAGATTGTAATAAATCCGGCCCTGTTAATAAAAGAGAATTTAGACTAACCCCTTTTATCTTTGCAGCGGCGTCGTGAACGAGGCGCAATTTTGCCGGCTTATTAGGATTTACCACACCAAAATGAGGCAAATACCAACAAATTGAATCAATAGGATATGCAGTGTGACATTTTTCTGCGTAATCATTATTTATCATGTCGTGGATATTTGCTTTGTAGCGCTCAGCATACACTGGGTCGCTAATCATTTTCTTTTCTAGGCTAAGAAATCGCGATAATGCGAGCGGGTAACTATTAGGTACAATAGGGTTGTCTGATTTCCATAGCAAACCTACTTCGAACCTACCACACGGAAGACGACTGGCGGTACGCTCCAGGATATGGATAGCGCGCTCGTCATCTGCACTACGTGGCTCCTTTTTAGAAATACCAATAGAGTCAAGCTTGTATTGGTCCTTTAACAAAGTTTCAATTGATTGGCTTTGTAAAAATTCAACGGGTTCATCAAAGTGCATATGATTGACGAACACAACTGGTTTTGTCCTACTGGAACAAAATCCGAATAGAACCCATCCTAAGTGAGTTTTAATGGCCGCAGGTTGAGCGTCGGAACCTTTACGTACGGCTAGGGGTAAGGTCAGATGCCAGTTGTCAATCCCTATTACAATTTTAGGCTGGACGTTGTCGTAACAAAGAATGGATTTTAAATCAGAAAGATAAGGATAGGCATTGACATCTTGAGGACAAACTGACTGTTTAGCTAGCTGAAGAGATTTTATAGATCGTGCCTGACAGACTCGGTGCGTCTTGTGGGTGTGGTGACCCTGGATGTCGAAGTCTACATATTCAACTCGTACATTCTTTGACAATCCACTAACACATTTTAACTGGGACTCCACTGTTGGACCCTTTGCACCTATCTGTCTTGCCAGTTCAGAGTCAATAAACGTGGCGGTAGCGCCATCGTCTAGGAGAGCGTAAGTATCAGCGCTACCAGCCGGGCCTGAAACTGTAACCGGGAGAATCTTAAGCACGGGTCGAGATGATTCTAGATTTTTAGACTGCGTAGTTGAGTTGCTAGCATGGGCAATAAAATCTGTTACCTCATTTGTATTATTACTGGCTTCCTCAGGTTGCTCAGATATTGATGAGGTCGCCTCGTGTTGGTCGTCCTCATTTTCTACAATATAGGCGATATGCAACAACTTATGATGCGCGGAGTTGCATTTTTTAATATTACAAATATCTTTGTCAATTCTACAATTTTTATAACTATGAGCTCCTTTGACAAGACATTTATGGCATAGTTTTTTATCTTTGACAAACTGCCATCGGTCAGTAACTGTCAATGATTTGAAAGAATCACAAAGACATAAGTCATGATTTTTACTGCAAAAATAACAAAATTTTGTTGCAGATGAAATTGAATTATTTTTATGAATTTTAGAGGTAGAAGGAAGCGAAATTAACCTCATGAATTGATCTCATGGTCTGAGTTTCGAGTACGGTTGTGTTATGAGAAGTACCAGGTGCGATAATAGGCCATTCAGATTCTGGAGCTAGTAAAAAATCAGGCCCCTTAAACCAACGAGATTCTGGTGTGATTGGACCACGACCTAGACGGGTCGCATCATCAGCAGGGTTAAGACCGGTTGGGATCCACCGCCACTCTTTCACTTCTGTGAGTTAAGCCGCGAGTGCGACTCAAAACATTTCCAAAAATTTTGGAAACAAAAACGAAACCGCATCTACGGTTCAAAAACCAGCTGGTTTACCAAGCTGCGGAAGCAGCTCTGTTTCAGGATCTGGTACGGTAAGGAGCCGTACTCTTTTTATTGAAGCGGACTACGCTCAAAAAATTGTAATGCTAGAGCGAGCTGCAGCGGAGCGCGAGCGTGATCGTGAACGTATAACTCTCGAACATGAGCGTGATCGTGAACGTATAACTCTCGAACATGAGCGCGCTGCTTTAGAGCTACGTGAGCAGGCAGAAATTGCTGCTTTGGAAGAAACAGGTAACATGTGTAGTGATAGAAGTCGTCGGTCAAGTCGTGTTTCCCACGGGGATATACAAAAATGGGTAAATGATTGCGTAAACGTAGCTATACCAGATACAGAAATAACAAAGGAGCCACAGAACGTTAATATTTTAACAGACCTGTCTGTCAATAGACCAAGTGTCCATTTCACACAGCGTTCTACGGTTGCCTCGGTATCTCCAGTAGAGGTACCTAATAACAGCTGTATCTCAATAGCCAATAATACTTCTAACCCGTCAGTCCCTAGTAACCTAAAACACCCTACATGTTCCTCTAATAATATAATACTACCTTCCACAGAAATAGCTCAATTAGCTCAAGCGATAGCATCACTGTCAAATAATAATACATCCAGACCCAAATTTGGGGACGGACGTCTACCATCTTTTGATGGAAAAGCCATGGATTGGTTAATACTAAATAGAACGTACGAAGACACAAAGGTAATGTATTCGGCGTCAGATAACCTAACGCGCATCAATTTAGCGCTAAAAGGAGCAGCTCGGGAAGCGGTCTCTGTACTGTTAGTCTCAGCGCGGGACCCTTCCGAGGTGATGGAAGCCTTAGCAATTAGATTCGGGAAACCTGAACACATAATACTACAAGAGGTTGCAGCCCTTCGTGCCCTTCCAAAAATTAACAACTCTGAAGGGGAAGATTTGCACAAGTTTGCCTATCGCGTCCGTAACTCGGTGGAAGTATTGCGACTTTTAAATGAAAAACCATATCTAGATTCACCTGATATCTACCAAACGGTTTTAAGTAAGCTTACACTTCTGTTACGAACACGATGGCAAGACTACGCATACATTCATTTCCCCACAACGAGCGGGGACAGTAAGCTGCAGCTACTAGCTCGATTTCTCACACGTGAAGTAGACCTTCAGCTCCGATTTGGTCTAATTAATGAGCCATTGAGCCTTGTCAGGAAAACCGACAAAGTTCACGCAGCACAACATGATGGTGCCACCGACAATACTATAATGTCGCTTCCTTCTACCTCTAAAATTCATAAAAATAATTCAATTTCATCTGCAACAAAATTTTGTTATTTTTGCAGTAAAAATCATGACTTATGTCTTTGTGATTCTTTCAAATCATTGACAGTTACTGACCGATGGCAGTTTGTTAAAGATAAAAAACTATGCCATAAATGTCTTGTCAAAGGAGCTCATAGTTATAAAAATTGTAGAATTGACAAAGATATTTGTAATATTAAAAAATGCAACTCCGCGCATCATAAGTTGTTGCATATCGCCTATATTGTAGAAAATGAGGACGACCAACACGAGGCGACCTCATCAATATCTGAGCAACCTGAGGAAGCCAGTAATAATACAAATGAGGTAACAGATTTTATTGCCCATGCTAGCAACTCAACTACGCAGTCTAAAAATCTAGAATCATCTCGACCCGTGCTTAAGATTCTCCCGGTTACAGTTTCAGGCCCGGCTGGTAGCGCTGATACTTACGCTCTCCTAGACGATGGCGCTACCGCCACGTTTATTGACTCTGAACTGGCAAGAGAGATAGGTGCAAAGGGTCCAACAGTGGAGTCCCAGTTAAAATGTGTTAGTGGATTGTCAAAGAATGTACTAGTTGAATATGTAGACTTCGACATCCAGGGTCACCACACCCACAAGACGCACCGAGTCTGTCAGGCACGATCTATAAAATCTCTTCAGCTAGCTAAACAGTCAGTTTGTCCTCAAGATGTCAATGCCTATCCTTATCTTTCTGATTTAAAATCTATTCTTTGTTACGACAACGTCCAGCCTAAAATTGTAATAGGGATTGACAACTGGCATCTGACCTTACCCCTAGCCGTACGTAAAGGTTCCGACGCTCAACCTGCGGCCATTAAAACTCACTTAGGATGGGTTCTATTCGGATTTTGTTCCAGTAGGACAAAACCAGTTGTGTTCGTCAATCATATGCACTTTGATGAACCCGTTGAATTTTTACAAAGCCAATCAATTGAAACTTTGTTAAAGGACCAATACAAGCTTGACTCTATTGGTATTTCTAAAAAGGAGCCACGTAGTGCAGATGACGAGCGCGCTATCCATATCCTGGAGCGTACCGCCAGTCGTCTTCCGTGTGGTAGGTTCGAAGTAGGTTTGCTATGGAAATCAGACAACCTTATTGTACCTAATAGTTACCCGCTCGCATTATCGCGATTTCTTAGCCTAGAAAAGAAAATGATTAGCGACCCAGTGTATGCTGAGCGCTACAAAGCAAATATCCACGACATGATAAATAAGGATTACGCAGAAAAATGTCACACTGCACATCCTATTGATTCAATTTGTTGGTATTTGCCTCATTTTGGTGTGATAAATCCTAATAAGCCGGCAAAATTGCGCCTCGTTCACGACGCCGCTGCAAAGATAAAAGGGGTTAGTCTAAATTCTCTTTTATTAACAGGGCCGGATTTATTACAATCTCTTTATGATATTTTACTTCGTTTTAGAGAGGGAAAGGTAGCAATGACAGCTGACATCAAGGAAATTGTTTCCTAGATTTAAAATTAGGGAACAGGACCGTGATGCGCAAAGATTTTTATGGCGAGACAGTCCTAACGATTTAATTCAGACCTTTAGGATGTCTTCAATTATTTTTGGAGCTATATGCAGCCCATGCACAGCTTCTTATTTGAAAAATAAAAATGCACTGGAAGTCAAGGATCAATTTCCACAAGCAGTACACGCTATCATTCATGACACCTATATGGATGATTTTATTGGATCTGTGACCTCCAGTAATGTAGCAGCTCAGTTAGCTGCCGATATAGTACATGTCCATGCTCGTGCGGGTCTTGAAATGCGCGGATGGGTATCGAATGACCCACTAGCACTGAAACTTTTACCAAGAGACCTTATATCGGAAACAGTGGCGGCTCATGTTAATCTCGCGAATTTTCCACCTTCCGCACCTTGTGTCAGAGCATTGGGACTATACTGGCATCCATCGACTGACTTATTAAGTTTTAACACTCCGACCAAAAACGGAGAAGAATTTCTGCCTCAACTGCTTACCAAGCGGATAGTACTTTCTTTAATTATGCGTATTTTCGATCCACTGGGTATCCTCGCTCCCGTTGTTATCCGTGGTAGAATTTTATTTCAAAATGCATGGCGAATGAATTTAGATTGGGATACCGAACTCCCTTCATCTGAAACCAAATCCTGGACCAACTGGTTCCAAGATCTCATTTCAACATCACAATTAAAAATTCCACGCTGCTACAATCCGTGCAGAATGGAACCCAGTCAAGCCGAACTGCATGTCTTTGCAGACGCCAGTGCGCAAGCGTACGCAGCTGTAGCGTACTGGCGCTTCCTCTTTTCAAACGGAGACATTCAGCTCGCATTGATTTGTAGCAAGTCACGCGTAACTCCTCTAAAACCATCTAGTATCCCTAGGTTAGAGCTACAAGCTGCACTAATAGCTGCTAGACTAGGTACGTCCATTGTAGATGCAGTTAGATTAAATATTTCTAGACGAATATTTTGGTCCGATTCAATGAACGTTTTGGGTTGGCTTAGGAATGACGCACGCACATATAAGCCTTTCGTTGCTCATCGAGTGGGTGAGATAATAGAACTCACAGAAGTGAAAGAGTGGCGGTGGATCCCAACCGGTCTTAACCCTGCTGATGATGCGACCCGTCTAGGTCGTGGTCCAATCACACCAGAATCTCGTTGGTTTAAGGGGCCTGATTTTTTACTAGCTCCAGAATCTGAATGGCCTATTATCGCACCTGGTACTTCTCATAACACAACCGTACTCGAAACTCAGACCATGAGATCAATTCATGAGGTTGCAACTCATATCATCATTAACCAATCATTCGATCAACCACTCTCAGCGGATTCACGACGTTTCAGTTCGTGGTCTCGCTTAATCAGAGCCACAGCATACGCTCATAAATATCTATCATTGCTGCGACTACATTCACTACGAAAGAAAGGTATCCATGTTAATTTCAGCCATAAAGTTCCCAATCTCATTTTCACGTTTCATTTAGAATCAACACCAACTCCAAACGTTAAACATAATCACGGCCTTCTGCCCACGATGCTAATCTTCGATGATTTGCAGTTAGCGACAACACACGTTCTACGTCAAAGTCAGTTAGATTCTTTTTCTGAGGAGATCAACTCCATTCGAAATCAACTACCCGTATCAAGTCATAGTAGATTGGCTAAATTACCGGCTACGCTTGATAATGAGAAAGTTCTGCGTCTGTCAACTAGAATTGTTGAAGCCGTCGACGTTAACGAAGAGGTGAAAAAGCCAGCCCTGCTCGATGGTAAACATCCTACTGTCCGACTTCTCGTCCTCAACTACCATCAACGGTCGGCCCACGCAAACACCGAATTGGTTGTGAACGAGCTTCGCCAGAGATTTTGGATTTTGAGCCTCAGAAACACTGTAAGAACAGTAGCCTCTAACTGTCAATTTTGTAAAATTCGTCGAAGTATCACCTACCAACCGCCCATGGGAAATCTTCCAGCTGCCAGGCTAGCCCATCACTGCAGACCCTTTTCGTTCGTGGGCTTAGACTACTTCGGTCCCACAACCGTGACCGTCGGACGAAGATCTGAAAAACGGTGGGTGGCATTGTATACCTGCTTAACCGTTCGAGCTATCCACCTTGAAATCGTACGCTCACTATCATCCGATGCTGCGATAATGGCTCTTAGAAGATTTATAGCTCGTCGTGGTACTCCAACTGAAATCCACTCCGACAATGGCACGTCTTTCGTTGGCGCTAACAGAGAATTAAAAATGCTTTATGCTCAAGCTGTACCTGACTTTGCTGCTAATGAGATGATAAAATGGAAGTTTATTCCCCCATCAGCTCCTTTCATGGGAGGTTCCTGGGAAAGATTAGTCAGGTCAGTCAAGACAGCCTTAAAAGTAACCTTGGGGGCTAATGTACGTACGCCGACAGAGGAAGTATTCTCCACACTTCTCTGCGAAGTCGAAGCTTTGGTGAATTCACGCCCTTTAACGCATATATCATGTGATCCAGAATATCCGGAAGCACTCACTCCATCACACTCCATCTTAGGAAGCTCCTCCGGACGGCCTATCCCAGCAGTACTAAATGACAGAGATGACTGCAGCAGATCGGGATGGAAGCGGGCAGTACGCATGGCCGACCGATTTTGGACAAGATGGGTTTTGGAATACCTGCCAACCCTGTCACCCAGGAGGATAACTGGATAGCCTCCTGCAATCACCCTCGGAGACCTAGTGGTAATCGCCGACGGAACGTTGCCGCGAGGGTCCTGGCCCAAGGGACGTATAGTTGCCACCTACCCAGGCAAAGATGGCGTGCTACGGGTGGTTGATATAGCCACTCAGGCAGGCGTGCTCCGTCGGCCCGTAAAGAAAGTTGTTCCTTTAGTTTAAAAGGGGGAGCATGTGCTTGACGCACCTTCTTCGTCTTTTACTACTGGTGTGTTTTTTGATTATCTGTTTTTTTATAAGCTTTTGTTTTTTACTGAAGTTGACAAGACATAATAATCCCTACCAGCGGCCTTTTCATACAGTCCATAAAATATATATCCCACAATTAATATAGCACTTCTCTGCGAAGTCGAAGCTTTGGTGAATTCACGCCCTTTAACGCATATATCATGTGATCCAGAATATCCGGAAGCACTCACTCCATCACACTTCATCTTAGGAAGCTCCTCCGGACGACCTATCCCAGCAGTACTAAATGACAGAGATGACTGCAGCAGATCGGGATGGAAGCGGGCAGTACGCATGGCCGACCGATTTTGGACAAGATGGGTTCTGGAATACCTGCCAACCCTGTCACCCAGGAGGACAACTGGACAGCCTCCTGCAATCACCCTCGGAGACCTAGTGGTAATCGCCGACGGAACGTTGCCGCGAGGGTCCTGGCCCAAGGGACGTATAGTTGCCACCTACCCAGGCAAAGATGGCGTGATACGGGTGGTTGATATAGCCACTCAGGCAGGCGTGCTCCGTCGGCCCGTAAAGAAAGTTGTTCCTTTAGTTTAAAAGGGGGAGCATGTGCTTGACGCACCTTCTTCGTTTTTAGTACTGGTGTGTTTTTTATTATCTATGTTTTTTTATAAGCTTTTGTTTTTCAAGTCAGTTGACAATACATAATAATCCCTACCAGCGGCCTTTTCATACAGTCCATAAAATATATATCCCACAATTAATAACATTATTACTATCAATTGGGATCATTTTCAAAAATATTCCTAAACTATTGCTCCATATGCTCTAAACCTGTATCTGCTCAACAATGTAAATAACGCAATGAATGTTGTTGAACTGTCAAAATGAAGCCTTTGCTACTGATAGTGTGTTATCCAATTACCCTGCAGATTGTCGCATATAGGTACCAAATTCTTTCGTTGACAGTTATCATTAATCTTCTTAACGTCCCAATGGTGGGCACAGGTCTCCTCTCATATAGAGGAGCTTGCTCAATGCGGGTTGGCGATTTAAGACTTAAAAGTCAGGTTTCCTCAAGATCTTTTCTTTTTTGTAGTGTGGCACTAGTTATGACTTTGTGCCAATGTCAAGTAAAATAAAAATCTTCAAAAGTTCTTCTTTCTTTCTCTTATGGCTTCGCACGGTTTGTGCATTTAGCCAATGTCACGTAATGAATTATTCATGTCGAAAAAGACGGCCGCGCGGACCGAACACGGAGGAAGATTTGGTTCAAAGCCATGATGTGGCCACTATGCAACAATATTTCACTGTTCTTTATGAATTATTCACTGAATGCACTTTTTACTATATAAATCACGTTCGTTCAAATCGTTTTTATTTAGTAAACGACACTATAAATAATTTAAAAGTCCAATGAAAAATGAGCGTGGCACTCATCTTAGCTTCATTCATTGGTGGCACTCATCTTAGCTTCATCATCAGTCATTGGTGTCCAATATACAATATGTAAAGAAAACCCTGTCCGATCCGTGAAGGTATTGGTAGGTATCGTTAACTGATTCTAATAAAGTCTATAAAGGCTGGCTGAACTTAAAAAAAATCCCCCTAAAAAAATAAATATTATTTCGAAAAAGCGAGGTAATTATGCATAAGCGGTAGGCAACACGTTAGGCATACATACGCGTTGTCACTTTTTTTTAAATTACCAAGTTTTGGGGATTTTGGAATTAATTCGCGGAAAAAAAAGATTATTTCAAAATTCATTAGTATTGTCACTATGATGATTACGTAAAATTTCATATTTTTTTTTGGTCATGTGTATACCTAACATTTATTATCCTTTTGGTTCGGACGGGGTTTTCTTTACATATTGTATACTTGGAAAGTACTTATAACTTAGAAAAGTTACACTGGTACCTGCCTGATCTTGAGAGGCTGGTGTTTTAACCACCACCATCCGTTGACAGTAAGTCTCTGTTTTGTTCAACAACGTCATTTTTAACACAATTGCACAACCATTTTAGTCACAGTTTACACCTAATTGCTAAAAGTCAACAATTACATGGCTGGAGCGATGTCCATTACAATTAGTTTTGACTTCGCTTTTCCCCATTACGCGGTCTGGTAAGCCAACGTTGCTTCATTAAACACGTTGTTTATTTTAAAATGTTGACAGTTTTGTTGATAACAACTCATTTGAACAGATGACAGCACAACAAGCTACTTCAAACTGTCTTTGTTACATTTCTTTGTTACATTTTCAACTTTATCGCTAAAGCTTTAAGGCTCAAGGTTGATTAGGATTTTTTGAAAGTTTCGGGTAGCTTGACCTTCTGCCGCCCTTACGTAATACGCACCCTAATTGTTTAGTACACTATTACCACAGTATAAAAATCATACAGTAGGTCGACGCCTTTGATCTCGTGTAAAATGCCGACATCGTCTGGACAGTAACGCATCGGCCAGGGTTGTCACAAATAAACAATATTTATGAAATTGTTTATTTATTGCAGATCAACGTCGATAGCTGTATTATATTTATCGGCGCTGAGCACCGTCTGATAGCGATATAGTTTTAAGTTATCCGATTAATCGCTTTTCTAATTTCTGAACGAAATATAATGTAATCGTGTAGTGATTCCTAAACGTAACACCCGACACTGGCACAAAAGAAGAAACAACAGTGACTTGTGACAGCTGGTCAACGGGGATCTAGAATGTGCGACTCGTGTCAAGTGGAACGTTATTTCTTAGGAAAATTATTGTAAAATTGGAGTGAACAAAGTTTGATTTAAAGTTTATCGTTATAATTGATTATCTCCTTGCCCGATAACCTACGCCTACAAAGGATCCCTTGCTAAATAAAGACGGAGCTTCCCCCAGATGATACTTTTGTACCGCTAACCTCTTCTAATGATGGCCATCTTCTCCAGATGATACTTTTGTAGCACCAACTTCTTCTGATGATGGCCATGTGCCGTTATACGAGATTTAATTAATTTGCTATTTTTACTAAGGGAATAACTCAAGACAGATTTAAGTTATTTAGATGGCATTTTCGTAACCAGCACCCCAATCGACCTCGGAATTAACACCCATATCATAATAATATACATTTAAATTGACGTCCGCCATCTTAGATTTCAGAAAGGATCTTAAAATTGAAACCCATATTCAATTATGAAAAAATGTCGTCCCCATTTGGGATGTCAAAAAGGATGGCTTCTTCGTTACAAGCACCCCAATTATACTCAAAATTGACACTCATATCAAATTATAAAACAAACAAATAAAAAAACAAACACGTGTGAGCCCTTAATGATAGATACCGAGCTACGAACTTCGTTTTGTTCGCAGCTCGGGTGCCGCTTACCCGCGTCTCGTCCCTCACACCCCGCACGTTTGCTCTGTCTAGACGTCTTTGTCGGACGACTGTATGATTTTTAGACTGTGCTATTACTATCAGTTGGAATAACGCACCGGAAGACGCGGCGTGGGTAAGCCGCTGGTGAAAGTCGCGGGAAACCTCTAAATGCTGCTGATGATGATGAAATAACATTCTTAGGATCATTCAGATTAAAAAAATAGGTACACAGAGTAATATAATAATTGTAATATACACAAAAAGCTGTGGGGTAAGTTGTGGTGCCCTAGTGGTTAAAGCACCAGCCTCACAAGTATGAGGGTGCGGGTTCGATTCCAGGTCAGGCAAGTACCAATGCAACTTTTCTAAGTTGTATGTACTTTCTAAGTATATCTAGGACACCAATTATTGATTACAAGTTGAAGGAAAACATCTAGTGGAAAGCTGGATTTTAAGTCTGAAATCGCCAACTCGCATTGAGCAAGCGTGGTGATTACGCCCAATCCTTCTCTATTTATGGAGATCGGTGCCCAGAATTGGGACGATAAAAAAAAAGTTGATGATGATGACACGAAAATCTTCTTATGGCTGCGTTCAGGCCTGGTATAGAATACTCAGACGTGCTGTGACGTTTGTGTGTTCATGTGTGTGTAGGCTGTAATCCATACTAATATTATAAATTCGAAAGTCTCTCTGTCTGTCTGTCCGGCTTTCACGCCAAAACTGCTTAACCGATAGTAATGAAATTTGATACACAAATAGTCTAGAGCCTGAGAAAAGACATAGGCTATAATACATCCCGCTATGACCAATAGGAGCAGAGCAAGAACAAAAAATGTTGCGGAAACGGGAGCAAACGCGGACGTGCTACATATTGCTCCCATTATTTTAACAGGCGCTTATTTTATATCAACTGAGCTCATTCGGCTAGAAGCTTACGCGGGTGAAACCGCGGGGCACAGCTGGTTTGAAATAATTGTCAATTCAAAAACCGGGTTTGACCTAATTCCAATCATCCTCAAATGCTCAACCACTTTCAGTCCAACAGAACTTCATAAATCCCATTACCAGCCATTTTGAAGCAACCCAGTAACTGTCTTCCACCATTCAATTAAACTATAACTTTGCGACCACACGCGGTCTAATGCCCACAAATGTTGTCTATTGCTCTGCAATTAATTACTTTGACGAATCCTTTGAATACCAATGCGGAAATGGATGTTATTATTTAGATTTTGGACCGTGAATGGAAAATCACGTAAATGAATGGAAATCGTGGAATCACGTTATTGCATCTGACCAAGAATATGTCTGCCTTTGAAAGACCTTTAAATTTAATTCGCCTTCCGTCTCAGAGTAGTCTTATGGGAAAAGTTGACCCCATCTATTTTAGTAGTGGTATAATATTAACAAATCAAGTCAAATCAAATCGTTTACTTGTGACTAGCTTTCCGCCCGCGGCTTCGATAAACCGCGCTTTTGAGATTTCCCTCGGGAATATCATTTTTTTCCGTGATAAAAAGTATCCTATTTTTTAATCCGGACTTCTAACTTTACGTCTGCAAAATTTCAATGCAATCGGTTTAGTAGTTACGGCGTGAAAGCGGGACAAAGGAACTCACTTTCCGATTTATAATAAAAGTAAGCATACACATGTATACAATATGTAAAGAAAATCCTGTCCGATCCGTGAAGGTATTGTTAGGTATCGTTAACTGATTCTACTAATGCCCACAAAGACGGGGTAAACTTAAAAAAAAAACCCGCTAAAAAAATAAATATTATTTCGCAAAAAGAGGTAACTTAATACATGTGCGGTAAGCAACCCCTTCCGCGGGTGGCGGGGGGCAGGGCACGCGGCACCTGTGACGCGTTCGCGTCGCTATTCGCTTATAATAATACCGGTGTTGTCACTTTTTTAAAAATTACCAAATTTCGGGGAAATTGGAATTAATTCCCTGGAAAAAAGGATTATTTCAAAATTCATTAGTATTGTTACTATGATGATTATGTAAAATTTTATATCATATTTGGTCAAGTGTTTACCTAACCTTTATTATCCTTATGGGTCGGACAGGGTTTTCTTTACATATTGTATATCATGAGTCTTACAATGCAAAGTGAGTTCTTGCTGTGATCTGCCTCACAGGTATATAAATTCACTAGCTTTCCGCCCGCGGCTTCGCCCGCGTGGAGTTCGGTTATATCGCGCTTTTTAGATTTCCCTCGGGAACATCATATTTTTCCGGGATCAAAGGTAGCCTATGTTCTTTCTCAGGGTCTAAAGATTGTCTGTGCCAAATTTCATCAAAATCGGTTGAGAGGTTTAAGCGGGAAAGCCTAACAGACAGACAGACAGACAGACAGACAGACAGACCGACAGACCGACAGACAGACAGACAGACAGACAGACCGACAGACCGACAGACCGACAGACAGACAGACAGACAGACAGAGTTACTTTCGCATTTATAATATTAGTATGGATTAAACAATAACAATGCACAGAAAAAAGAAACAAAATAGGAAGAAAAATCTTATTAGTACGTTTATATGCACTCAATAAAACATCAACAATACAGTCAAGTCATTTCAAGTCTAAGGTCCGTATTACAGAACGTCACTCAAAACTCAAGCTCTACTTAAGTCTCGTTTTAAGCCATTTGATTGGTTGAAACTAATTTAAGTAATGCTTAAGCAGAGATCAATGCTTGAGTTTCCTTCTGGAATAGGCACCTAAGAATTCCTTTACTGAATAAAATGCGTGTTCATTAAGAAATTTAAATTATCTATATTTGAATTTAAAGAAATTTATTATTACAGTCTCTAATGTCCTTAGGGATTTTACTGTATATTTTAGGCGCCATGACGAGTGTACTCTTTCCATAAAGTATGGTTTTACATTGCGGATTTAATTTTGTATATAAGCTTGTTCTGTTGCGTGACCTCGACAAAAATTCGAACTTTGACGGCACGGTTGGCACAGTGGTTAAGCCATTGACTACTATGCTGCGTGTCACGGGTTCAATACCCTCATATTTGTATGACCTACAAGTAGTTGTTCCGGGTTTGGCTGTTTGTGTATGTGAATTTTTATGTTTTTAAACGCACCCACGATACAAGAGAGATTCCTAGTGTGGGACGTTTTTTTTTTTTTTTTCAATAAGATTTCGAACAAATATAGATATTGCTTGATAAAGGGCCATTTCAAAGACATGCAATGATGGTGTTAAAAAACATAATGAGCGCCCTCACGCCAGGAGACAACATCGACCTCCCGCCGACCGTAGGCACGGGCTGGCAGGCGGTAAGCAGTGAGCAGCTTGCCGCCGGGCAAGGACCAGGGCCTAGTCTACGGCGCGTTGTGTTTCACGCGCGCCTCAAAAATATGTCAGCACATCATGACGGGGTCCACGAAGATCGATGCCTAGGTCAGGGTTGCGGGTTAAGAAACTATGGCCCTGGCCATCGCACAGGCAAGTGAAGAAACACGGGTGGGTTTCAGTCAGTTAAAGTCTGACACGCACTTCCGTTCCGCCCAGAGCGAGAGAGGTCATTTGATGATTTTGCACCCAAAACAAAAAAAAAACCCGGCGTGTCCTAAAACTATAGATTCGAAAACATGACCCGCGTAGTAGATTCCACTATCAAACCCACTACCTCTCATAGAGCAGCTAGTATGACCCAACAGCAGGAAAATTATAGCCTGATTATTTTATAACAAATACATGTGACAGACGTGATGGCCTAGTGGTTAAAACACCAGCCTCTCAAGTATGAGTGGGCGGGTTCGATTCCAGGTCAGGCAAGTACCAATGTAACTTGTCTAAAGTTATATGTACTTTCTAAGTATACAGGGGAGGAAACTGTTGGGGCCAAGTTATAGAGCTCCCCGAGCCCTAACACGGGGGTCCTAACCCTCTCGGGGGCAGTTACGCCCGGGGAGGGGGAGGTAAGGAAGAGGGAAGGGGTTTCGTGAGCGGTTCCGGGGGGGAGGAAACTGTTGGGGCCAAGTTATAGAGCTCCCCGAGCCTCTCCTCTATCTTGGACACCAGTGACTGAAGGTGAAGGAAAACATCTTGAGGAAACCTGGAATTTAAATTTGAAATCGCCAACCCGCATTGAGCAAGCGTGGTGATTACGCTCAATCCTTCTCTGTATGAGTATTTTGACAGTTCAACAACATTCATTGTGTTATTTAGATTGTAGACCAAATATATTTTTTAAAGTTATGAAGCAACGGAATATCAGTATGATTTAAATTGATATTAACAGTGTATGACATATGATATTAGGGTGACACCATTAATCGAAAAAAACTTCATTATTCGCAGCAGTAGTGGGCGATATAAAACAATATATCAAGAAATAGCGATACATGTACGCGATATGCTTCAATCCGATATTATCGTCGATACAATCGTCTAGTATCGAATGTAATATCGATATATTTTTTTTATTTGAACATCCCTAATTCGCAGTAGGTAGCTCCTGTAATTATCGCTGTAGCATCATAGACATGTTTCTCGAGTGGCGACCACTCACCAGAAGACCGAAACCGCTGGATGCGGAAGGCGCAGGACCGGTCGTCGTGGAGAACCTTGGGGGAGGCCTATGTCCAGCAGTAGACGTCTTTCGGCTGAAATGGGGATGATGATGATGATCATAAACATGAAGGATGTTTATGATGCTACAGCGATAATTACAAATAAACAAAACAACAAAGAGCAGTGCTAGCCTACTTGTATCGGCCGCGACTTACAAGTATCGAACCCATCTGGCGCTTTACTTAGTATA
Organism: Sesamia nonagrioides; assembly: GCA_017933935.1. NCBI lineage: Eukaryota > Metazoa > Arthropoda > Insecta > Lepidoptera > Noctuidae > Sesamia > Sesamia nonagrioides. Next base: position 22,387 of record JADWQK010001294.1, read on the forward strand.
AACCATTTCATCACCACTGCTCTTAAAACGTTGAAGGAAAAAATCGCGAGGAAACGGCATGTCCTAGGTCCAAAAACCAAGCCACTTCCTACCAAGAGTGGGCATCAACAGTATACCTAGGCTGATTATTTTACTTCAACAAGCAAAAAAAAGCAATAAAATTATCACATAAAATAAATGAAGAATATCCATATATTATGTTAAAACCAGAAATTAAAAAAAAAAAAGAAATCATTCGAACATACAAAACCTTCGTTTATAATCATTGCCTATTTATTCATTCAATTTTTTGGGTCCAGAAAAAAGCAGCGGATACCTTCCATTGTCAGACCTACAATAAAAAGAAAACTTTTAATAAGTTTCCAATAAAAAATCCTTCGAGAGCTCCAATTATTTCGCGCTTATAAAAAAATAATAACACCCAATTGTCAGCCCTGGACAGATGGAGGGAATGAATTTTAAAACAATATAATATACTGCCATCATATGTTATTAAATCTTGGGTAGGACTTGTGAACTGAATAAAATTAATATTGCAATGGACGGACGACAGCAGGTCAAGTTACCCGAAACTGAAGAATATTCCCAATCAATCTTGAGCCTTAATGCTTACCTAGGCATAAAGATAAAAATCTAATAAAGAAATCTAACAGATTGTAGAAGTTTGATGTGCTGTCGTGTGTACAGTCCACCTTAAGAAAAGAGAATGTCATGCACTTGTATACACCGACAAAAATTAAGAAAGAAGAAAAGAAATAAATATCGATAATTCCGCACAAATAAAACGCTCATTACAAGTAACTAATATATTTAAAAAAAAACGGGGCACAGGTCTCCTCTCATACAGACAAGTATGCCACGCTTGCTCAATGCGGGTTGTCGATTTCAGACATAAAGTCCAGGTTTCCTCAAGACGTTTCCTTCACCTTGTTATGTGTCAATGATGTCCAAGATATACTAAGAAAGTACATATAACTAGAAAAATGACATTGGTACTTTTCTGACCTAGAATCAAACCCTCACACTCATACTTGAAAGACGGGTAGTTTTAACCTCTAGGCTACCACAACTTTTAAGTAACATATAATATAAAGAAAAGCCTCGTACTGAAACACGAAAACTTATAAACAATATTGGCCTGATGTCAGAGCCAGGGTCAAAGATTAAACATATACCTATTATTATTTGACAATTGACAATTCACAATACAACTGTCTGTCATCCGTGAAGCGCCCACGATACTGGCAGATGATAAAAAATAAAAAAAACACAATAGGGTATTTGACTTAAAAAAAACTAATTAGTCCGTCAGACAGATTTTTAAAAAATACTAGACACGTATTTTTTCTTTTTTCATATAAACAAAAAATGAAGACGATACAGCGCGTTGAAAACTCGTGTGACGTCACTGGACGCTACACTTTTTAGCGACCAGTGATGTCACCAGCCACCACTCCTGACCTTTGAATTTTTATGCCATTTATATTTATCAATTTTTTGTTTCTATGGATTCGGTGGAGAGGCGTACGAAGAGGCTAATTGGCGACCCACCTCGTCACTAGACGACCACCTTTTCTTCATCCATTCCTTGACAGCCACTCGATTTACTGGTACACTTTGCCAGGTGTTCTGTCCAACTCGAATTGAGTTAATTATAATATTAACTAATGTCTTCCTATATCTATGGATCTGGACGGTTAAGAAACGGTCTATAAGCGTTATGCCAAGAAAGGAGTTGAAAAAGGAGAGTAAGGCCTTAGCCCTGTATTGGAACATCAAACGCTAAATATAATACAATAAATCAAAGAGTCCCGTGCAAATCTAATAAGTTCTTGTTCGCAAACTGATTTCTTTTGTCGACTGTACTTTGGTTGGAAGAATTCAATTATTAACTTGTCACACTGTATGAAAGAGATGACGATTTATTATAGGATTTAGAAAGAGGACGTTTATTGTTACCTGGAATGATGTGAAGGTATTTTCATTTGGAAAGGCGTAGTCACACGTTACATTTACCTACCTACCGTAGCACCTTGACAACGTGTGACTACGCCTTTCCAAACATGAAAATTTATCTCTACATAGTGAATATTGCATACTTCAGAATAGTATTGTACATATGACATTACTACTGTGTCCATTTACTTGCAACTACATTAGCAACTTTGTTCAGTTCAGTATTCTGAAAATCTTGTTTTATACTTTTTCAGCGTCGTTTTTTGTCGTAGTTGGGTTTTAGTTTTTTAACTTTGTTTTATTTGTACTATTTTGGTGTTAAAGTGTATTTGTGGCGCATATTTTGTTAATACAAAAGTTAAACTGATGAACTAAAATCTAGGTACTTGACATATTACATCTACACGCACATATAACAACATAAGCCCGAAGGCATATAGTGCAGAGCCTCTGCAGAGGACTTTTTATGGGAGATTTAGCCAGTTATCAAACTTTTTCCGCCTTCACCGCGTGGAGTTCTCCCAGCTTATGTCGTTTTCATTAGTGCATTACATATTCTATTAATGTTCACACTGCTCTACATTTCATAAAGCGATTCACAGTTCCCGTGACCCGCTCTTTACTCTTATCGCTCATATTTAACATCATTAAAGCATTCTTGTAATTATGTACAAGCATAAAGCACTCGTGAAGCTCTTTCACGTGATACCAAACACAGTATATTTATTTTAATTTTATATTAACATAGAACTTTTTGTCCGCTAGAGGGCGCAATACTAAATTTGGTGACAAGCTTTAAAGCTCATAACAGAATATCAAGGCCCTTCTAATGGTACTGCAGTGGTCTTATTCTGATAAGTAGTAAAGAAACTATGAACGAAAAGATGTGAATTATATGCAACCAGCCCATGAATACAGGTAAAGTCACAAGCAAATGCTAGCAATATATATATATATATATATATTCAAAATGTACAAGTAAAGCGCTTTCAAATGATACCAAACACGGCATATTTATCTTAACTTTATTTTTTTACTCTGTATGTTTTGTCCGTTAGAGGGCGCCACAGTAGATTTTGTGAAAACCCATATAGCCTTTAACCAGCGGACAATTAAGACGCTTCTAATGATATATCATTTGTCGAATTCTGATAAGTAGTTTAGAAGTTACGAGGGAACAGATGAACATACATACATACATACATACATACATACATAGCCTGTCAAAATCATAACCCTCCTTTTGCTTTGCCGTAGTCGGGTAAAAATTACCAAATTTTGGGAAAGTTATTATTTCAAAAATCACTAGTATTGTTACTATGATGATTATGTAAAATTTCATATGTTATTTGGTTATGTGTTTACCTAACCTTTATTATCCTTACGGGTCAGACAGGGTTTTCTTAACATATTGTATATTACAGAACATAATATATGTAGCTATGCAGATTTGACTATGGGCTAATTGACTATGGGCGGTCTTATCGCTAAGAGCGATTTTTTACAAAAATTCTTTGGATGGAATACCAACAGGAAGGAGAGACATATAGTGTAGGTAATTTGCGGTCAACCATTTAGATTATGTAATAGATATCATGTATAGTCATCGATTCTGCGCCTAATATGGCCTGTACATTTTCACTTCAATTAATTAAATGTCCATCATCAGTATTTTGAATCCAGTTAGACTGGAAGTTGACCCCGATATAGTTGGGAAAAGGCTTTTCAGATAATGAGTAAAGTATTTTTTTTTTTCACGATTGAATAATACCCTTTCTTTTCTAGTAGAAACAGAAAAGCAATTTAAAATCTTAAACTCATTACTAGATAACGGAGATTTTTAATGCCCAATTAGGTTTAATCCAAGCATATAAGCACAACCGAATAAAACGAGTTGAAATACATTTAAAAGGTGCAAAAACCTTTAAAACTAATTAGACATTGATAATCGCTTGATAGGCCACTCAAGTTTTATGTTCCCTGCCGAGAGGGCCGTTTCGCAAAAAAAAAAATTGGATTAGAATTAAAATTAGAACAATAACGCTACTGTAATTTTTTTTTTACGCAAATCGAGGCACCGAGCGCCGAGCCGATAGATAAATCATGTTAATAATTAAAACATCTTTTGTTTAAAAAAAGAACATAGATCTATCTCTTAACTACGCAAGCAGCCAATTATAAACCTTACCTTAAAGGAATAACGTTGCTTTCCGAACAACAAATTGATTGATCGAAACCATATAGTTTTTTTTCTGTAGCAATATAATAATAAACCGTTTCGTAAAGATACAAGGTTGCTTTTCGAATAACAAAATCAGGACTCAAAACTATTTAGCTTTTTTTATGTCGTTTTTTTAATCGGCCTCATTTTTAGTGATTGCCAGTTGAAGCATCATTTATGATCAGATTAATGATATAAAATATCTATTGTTACAAGTCTTTCTATAAGCATTGCTCCCGACGCCGATCGTGTTAAATACTCCTTTGTGGTTCAAAGATGTAGATTGTAGCTTTTTTTTATTAATTGTATTAATTTAAAGTAAGTTATTGAGTAGGTAGTTCTAAAGAGTTTTGATGGATAATAGACAATTGTTACGGACGTCAGCTAGCCAAAACTGTAATAATGTTCTCATTCAATATTGAACCTCAATGCTTTAATGATGAAGTTGAAAATCAATCATTGAAGAAATTTGACCGATTGTAGTAGCCACATAAGATGTAATTAAGTTTAGAAAATGTTACTTTTTACCATCTGGTGCAACAATGAATGATTTAAACTGTTCGGGTTAACTAATCGAGAATCGTTAAAGTATTATGTCTTCTTCAGCCTATAGATGTCCACAGATTCTACTAATGCCTACAAAGCCGGACTAAACTTAAAAGAAATCCTCTAGAAAAACAAACATTATTTCTCAAAAGGTGGTAACTTAATACATGTGCGGTAGGCAATACATGGGCGGGCGAAGGGGGCAGGGCACGCGGCACGTGGTCACGTCGCTCATAATAATACCTTCAAAAACGGTGTTGTCACTTTTTAAAAAATACGAAATTTTGGTGAAATTGGAATTGATTCGCGGAAAAAAATATTATTTCGAAATTCATTAGTGCAGTAACAATTTACTATGATGGTTATGTAAAATTTCATATTTTATTTGGTCATGTGTTTACCTAACCTTTATTATCCTTATGGGTCGGACGGGGTTTACTTTATATATTGTATATCCAATGATTGGCCTTTATGATACCCATACCAACACCACGTCTTAACTGAGGCGACCAATGTTCGTAATCTTATATGTATATTCTTAATAGCATGTCAGTTGTCAAAAGAAATATGCCAGTGTACCTTGGATGACTTAATGAATCCCACATTTAACATGGCCACCTACTGAGCTCAAACATTGTAAAATATTGACGAAGTACCATTTGATAAGAAAGAAAGAAAAACTGTTTGAAAGAAACAAATAATACGCACATTACAAGTAAATAATAATATTTTTTTTTTGTAATTATAAACTAGAGCTTGACCGCAATCTCGCCTGATGGTAAGAAGTAATGTTGATGATTTTTTTTTGATATGGCATCTCGTAGTTGACCATTAGAGGCCGTGACTACTTAACCGGACTTTCCTGTGGATGTCTTAAATGAATTTAAAGTGTCCAGCCAGGGTAACTAAAAACTAAGCGACTACACGCTAAGGGCACCCCCTGTGGGGTACGAACCTCGGCTTAGGGCGTCGCTGGAGAGAAAAGCACGAGACGGCTGGATCGAATTTTTATTTTGATTTTATTTTGTTTCCTAGTACAAGCTCTGAGAAGAAACGCCGAAACAAACTCAGAGGTCATTGATGGGACATTATAAAAATTACTGGCTCAGCTGCGGCACGGGCTAGCCTTCATCGGACAAGGGACGGGGGAATGGACTACTACGTTGAACGCGTCGCGATGGACCTCGGCGGCGAGGTCGGTAGGTCGATCTGTTTCTGTTTCTGTGTATTGGCCTCTTGGAGGAGGGTTATGGGGTCATCGTGTCTCTGTGAGGGCATGCCGAGGGCGGCGAAGTCGGGAGATGGTGGAGGGAGTGTAGTTGGCAGCCGCTGCTATAAGGGGATTGCGGTGCTTGGCAGCAGTGTCAAAGAAACGCTTGGAAAGGCGTCTCATGAACTGCTGGATGGTGGGGATTTTGAGATCAAGATGGAGGATCTCATTTCGGACGAACCAAGGGGCGTTTGTGGTTTTACGGAGGAAACGGTTTTGGGCTACTTGCATCCTATGGATATGACGCGGCTTGGCATGTGCGAAGACTGGACAAGCGTATGTCATAATCGGGCGTATGCTTGCTGTGTACAAGCGCATTTTGCACTTGAGCGACAGTTTGCTACGAGGGTTGAGGACGGGGTGGAGTCAACCCAGAGCGAAGGCGGCGCGTGAGCGGACCGCCTTAATGCTCTGAGCTAATCTTGTAGCATAATTACGCATACTGCTTAATGACAGCTGCTTAGCAGAGCGAGCAGCTCAATCCCAAGCTTTATTGTCTTTTATATAATCTGTGATTTTGTAATACCCCTTTTTGCAATTGGGGGGTTTGCCATAATCCCTACGCTTGGCAGGCGGGTTGGGGATCGCAGTACTTTGATATTCCACAGGAGAAGTGCTGCTGCCCACTTCCCTGGTGAGAGTTCCCTTAGTCGCCTCTTACGACACCCTCGGGAGGACATGAGTTAGTACTTATTCTAAGCCAGGTAACCACTCGGGCCTCTCAAAGATGTTTAAAATACAATAACACTAATTTTATGAACAAAATAGTGTAGACTTGCGTTATATGTATATGCTAAAGCATAACTTTGATATTTGATACCGAGTAATATTAGTAAAATTATCACTGCATGCGGCGCAGTGACAAGTTGAAAACCTTGTCCTAATTGATCCCAGATACCTAAACAAAGTATTAATTATTTTATGAACTTGAGCCAAGCTTGAAACCTCTTCCTCATCTTGACGAAAAAAGGTACCGAAACTGTCAAATATTCCTAATCAATCTTAAGTCGTGGTGGCCTGAAGGCTAAAACACCAGCTTCTCAAGTATGAGGGTGCGGGTTCGATTCCAGGTCAGGCAAATACCAATGTAATCTTTCTAAGTTATATGTACTTTCTAAGTATATTTTGGAGACCAATGACTAATTAAAAAGGTGAAGGAAGACATCTTGAGGAAACCTGGACTATATTTCTGAAATCGCCAACCTGTATTGAGCAAGCGTGGTGATTACGCTAAATTTTTCTCTGTATGAGAGGAGACCTGTGCCCAGCAGTGTGACGATAAAAAGGTTGATGAAGAAGAAGAAACTTAAGCCCTAATGCTTATGCGATAAAGTTGAAAATCTAATAAAGTTTGGCAGATTGTAGTAGCTTGATGTGTTGTTCGATGTGCTATCTATCAGTTTAAGCTACCCTTGCAGCTGTCGGTTTGTGGATAGGTCTTTACATATCGAGATCCTCAATCTCACTCGTGCTTTGGAAAGCACGTTAAGCCGTTGGCCCGGCTATCATTAGGATATCTTTGACAATCGTTCTATGTTCTATGTTATGGGTCTGGTTTCCGCACTCAGTCCCTCCAGCGGACCATTGAGCGTGAGCCATGGCGGCCTTTGGCGGTTATTCCAGCCAGCCCACCTCCTTTCAGAAGCCCATTAGGTCTCCTGCCCTGTTGAGAACATCTGTCGTCCTCCGTTGTGTAGCGGTCAACACGCCTGCCTGCGGCGTGGGCGAGGCCCCGGGTTCGATCCCCGGCCAGTTCATGATGGAAAACGATATTTTCCTGATAAGCCTGGGCCTTGGATGTTTTTCTATATATGTATCTATTATAAATATAGTATCGTTGAGTTAGTATCCCATAACACAAGTCTCGAACTTACTTTGGGTCTAACTCAAGCTGTGTAAATTGTCCGTATTTATTTATTTTTGCGCCCCTATGGTTTTCAAACAACAAAATAAAATTGACAATCGTTATGGGAAGTCGAAAGTCTGACAACCAGTTTTATCAAAGAGTGTCTTACCCAGTAACTGAATTAGAGGTCAGATAGGCTGTCGCACCTTATATAATACTGGAATTCAGCTGTTATTCGCTTCGTCTGGAAACCGACCCATAGTTATAAAAAGACAGGACAGATTTCATTGACATTTTGTATAGAACGGAGGACTAAATAAAGCTGAACAACTACACCACGCCAACAACACCAGAAAAAGTCTTGCCTCCAAGTGATTTGTTGTGTTCCGGCATGATGTGTGGTGAAGTACAACGGAGGACGAGTCTGAGCAGTTGTATTGTGATGTGTGCTGGATATGATGCACCAAATGTTGTTGTGTCGGGGGATTTGTCGTGGTGGGTCTTCTAATCAATTGGTCGAGTTGTTGGATTTTTTAACACTGAATTACTTCGCTCAACTGCCGTCTTCTCTCCTATTCACTCAGTTTTTTTTTTTGAGTGAATAGGCTTAATAAACTAGCACGCTTTACCATCAACGATTGCATTTCTGCTTGCCATCAGGCGGGATTGCGGTCAAGCCTAGTGCTTGACCGCAATCGTTTATAATTATTAGAAAAAGAACTATTTATAACTGGTTAAAAGTATTTTAAAAGAGAGCCATTCAACGAGGTTCATCTATAGCTATTACATAAATCACTTGATTGATATTTTAATGATGTTCCATTGTTTCTATCAATCTTATAAAATCATGCTATTATGATTTATATTTCAGAACATCGTTACATTCATGTCATTGTTACATTTCCCATGTGATTGAGAAGTCTTTGTTCGGATTTTAATAATCTATCAAAATGTAATTGAATTCCTTTTTGCTGTTGGAATATTTGGAACACTTTAATAGCCACATAGGCCGTTAAATTGATAGGGCTTTTAATTTTAGAATAGATATCGTTAGATAATATCTAGTGGTGGGGAAAATTGGGCAGAAATTGTTTAATTTGCAATGAATTCGGTTACAAAAATCATCATTAGCCTATAGTAGTCCACTGCTGGACATAGGTCTTTACAATTCCACGCCTTTTTACTGGTTTCTCACCAACTCTCATCCAGTAACTTATATTTTTTATTTTTTACTAATTATAAACTAGTGCTTGGCTGCAATCCCGCCTGATGGTAAGCAGTAAGGGTAAGGGCGTAGAATACTTCGCAAGACTTGACGCCCACCTTCAAATACAAATATTTTTTTTATAAACTAGTGCCTGGTAGTAAGCAGTGATGCAATCGTTGATGGTAAAACGGGCTAGTTTATTAAACCTATTCACTTAAAAATCTTAGTGAATAGGAAGGAAGACGGTAGTTGAGCGAGGTGATGCAATGTTAAACCCAACAACACGACCAACGATGCTGTACCAGAGCGAGATTGATCTGGAGACCGTCCACGACCAAACTCCCGACACAATAACATTAGGCCCATCGTACCCGGCACACATCGCAACACAACTGCTCATACCCGTCCTCTGTACGGCTTCACCAGACATCATGCCGGAACACGACGAATCGCTTAGCGGCAAGACTTTAAAACCACTACCAGCCATCCTGCGAAGATCGTCGCTCCATCTAGCCTGAGGGCGTCCCACCTTACGTTTACCGATTCGCTGTCTCCACTCTAGAACATGTTTACTCCAACGGTCATCGGTTCTAAGGTTTGAAAATCAAAAACATACAACATAGTGACATGTTTAATTTTTTTTCAACGTATTTGGGTCAAGGATATACAATATGTAAAGAAAACCCTGTCCGACCCATAAGAATAATAAAGGTTAGGTAAACACTTGACCAAATATAATATAAAATTTTACTTAATCATCATAGTAACAATTCTAATGAATTTTGTAATAATCCTTTTTTCCCGGGAATTAATTACAATTTCCCCGAAATCTGTTAATTTAAAAAAAAGTGACAACACCGGTATTATTATAAGCGAATAGCGACGCGAACATGTCACAGGTGCCGCGTGCCCTGCCCCCCGCCGCCCGCGGAAGCGGTTGCTTATCGCACATGTATTAAGTTACCTCTTTTTGCGAAATAATATTTATTTTTAGGGGGATTTTTTTTTTAAGTTTCCCTGTCTTTGTGGGCATTAGTAGAATCAGTTATCGATACCTAACAATACCTTCACGGATCGGACAGGGTTTTCTTTACATATTGTATAATAGTCATTGTGTTAATACAGCCATGATTGGTGAGCCCAGGGGATTTTTGAGCAAGCATACGTAGGACAAAAAGTCTGGCTATTTGTGTATGTGAGTATACAGATATTTGTAAACGCACTCACGATACAGGAAAAATTATTATTGTGAGGCAAAGTCTTACTTAAAAAAAAAAAATAAGATCTCATAGGTGACAGCTAAAACCGACCTAAGTTTGGATTGTCATTAGTGTTTTAATGTACGTTCCGCGGCACGTAGGGGGAGAAATATGTAATGAAGATGTTCAGTAAGACACGAACAGACATTGACCTGTGTGTGCAAATATAAGCCACCAGTCTTCAATGACTGAAGTCGAGGGAAAAACACATAATAAAATTAATAAAAAAAAATACTCGTAAAGTCGAAGACTCGGTGGTAGGCCATAATATCGGCTGCTAGCAGAAGTTACCACCCACCAGAAAAAGTCTTGCCGCCAAGCAATTCGTCATGTTCCGGCATGATGTCTGGTGAAGCCGTACGAAGGACGGGTCTGAGCAATTGTACTGCGATGTGTACCGGCTCCACTAAATCTTGTTTTGTCGGAAGTTTGGTCGCGGAGGGTCTCCAGATCAATCTTCCTCCGGCGCGGCATCGTTGGTCGTATTGTTAAGTTTCACATTGCATCACCTCGCTCAACTGCCGTCTTCCTTCCTACTCACTAAGTTTTTTAACTGATGGGCTTAATTAACTAGCGTGCTTTACCATCAACGATTGCATCACTGCTTAACATTAGGCGGGATTTCGACTAGTTTATAATTATTAAAACAAGAGCTACAAATACGTAGGTAGACGGCAAAGAAAGAAAGATGACGTTACAAGGACCGACTTCAAGAAAACCAGGAGTTGGCTTTGTTATTACTTTTATAATCTTTTAAAACATTTGACTCGCTTCCTTTACTGTATCTATATCGGATATTGGTCCACGCTTCACCGTCTTACAAGCGGTTGGATGCTCTCCCGATTTTCATATTTCCTTTATTGGCCATACCTTATGTAGGAAATTGCATCGGCTAAGGTATTCGCGGACAGGATTCTGAGGCGGATATTACATTATTGGTTCCTTGAAATTTTGGGATATTATTCGGAGGTATTAACGGTATTTTAAAGGTGTTTGTTGGAAATTTTACCGGCGGAGTATTTTATTCTATTAGGTTCACCAACAATTGTTTACACAAAACCAACCACTTAATACATTTCTAGAGGTACAGTTACAGTGCATTGGTTACTTATAGGTAAACACAATATAACAGCCTTTATAAGAGTTGCATTGTATCTAGTCATCAGTAGAGTAATTGCGTTAGTGCACCGGTAGTCTGTGGTCGCAAAGTGACTGCTGAGCGTACGGTACGGTCCGATCGATTCACGAGTAATTATTGATAAATACTTTACACAAAAATACACAAGATTAAAATACATAAAATATGCGACTGTATCGCTAATACAACTTACTACTCTCTTCCAGGCAACCTTAATAATAGAAAACGCCACCGACTTCCAAAATTACAATACTCAGTTGTTTTTCACTTTGTAAAGGTTTTGTTGAAGAAAAATCAAAAAAAAAAATCAAAAGTCATTTATTCAAACTAGGCTGAGAATCAGCACTTTTTGAACGTCAATATTACATAAGACAGTCCCCCAAAACGCCCACCCATCGACACTTCCTAAGTGATTTCGCTGGGAAGAAGAAGTGGCGGAAGAAACTCCCCAGCAGCACAGCTGTCTGTTCATTTAGAAAAAACACAATAGTTTATACAATAGGTACTATGTAGGTATAGTAATACAAGAGAGAAAATAATAAAAATATACAAATTAGCCACGCCAAAATACCAGAAAAGCAAAACAAAAAATAAAATATCACTGAAATGTAAAAAGTAAAAACTTATTACAAACCTAAATAAAAGCCCCTGGCATAAAGGGCGTGACAGCTCACATATTTGTGCATTGTAAAAAGCAAATTATATGAACTCATATAATATGTCAGTAAGCTAATTCTGGAGACGGAAGGTTGTAGTTTTTTTTATTTTTTTATTAGATCACTCTAATTTTATGTTGTTTAGATGTTAAAAGCCGTTGCAGCTGCATTCGGTCAGAAAGGAGGCTAAAATCAACATTTTGGGAAAAGACGAGGAATAATTTGTGATAAGCAAACAACGCAATTTTGTTTGCTTGAGTGTTTACCTATAATATTGGTATAAAAACCAATATACTGAACTGAGTTTTGATAAAATTTCTAGGGGACCAAACTAAAAGTAGGTACCTATATCTTTTCACATAAGAGTCATCAAAATTGGTTGGTACCTACTTAATAAAATAAGAAAACTCTTATAGATGCCTTTGTCAGAATTGGACCAAAGTGAAAGCAACAAATAAACCAAATCCGTTATAAATCTATGTATAGTCACAACGTATACAACACATTATACACACAGACATTATACAGACAGTATACAACGTCATTTTTTGTATCCGAAACCCAAAACACGTGTATTTTTAAATAAAACTCTATGTACAAAAGTTCAAAAAGATATCATGAAAAATCACAAAGTTATGAGCTATCTCTCTCCTGGTTGTCCCAGGTAAGATAAAAATACGGTCAACGCGCCGCTCTACTACTCGCACCTGCAGCGGCGTGGCGTTGTCTTACGTTTATTGATCATAATTTCTGTTGATTTGTTTGTAATTAACTAGTGTTAACATTTTCCATCACATCTGCAGACTTTGGACTGTCGTAAAGGTCAAATGTAGGCATATATTATTATGTACTTTACTACTAGGTACTTACTATAAATTCAGCTGTAAGTGATAAAAAAATGAAGTATAAATTCCTTAAAACTTGTTAATTTTACTTAGAACGTATTGCATCTCTGCACAGAGAGTCCTGTCCCGCTGTGCGCACGCGCCTAGTATCACTATGACGTGAGCTGTGTTGTGCGCTCGGTAACCACACTGCAACCATTTCTAAATGTACCTAGGAATTTGGAAAAAATATAACAAGGTGTAAAAATTATTGGAATCGATTCCGATGCTTATTCTGAACAAATTATAGTTAGGTATGTTGTTTATAGTAAAAATAACGTTGAATAAAATTTTCTAATTATCATTTTACTCAAAACTGTTACTCGGAAAAACTATTAAAATCTCTCGAATAAAATAAATCAGTCTATTGAAACATCAGCTATAAGTAAAACAACCGTTTTAACAATTAGCAATTATTACTTCTGAAACAGTCACAAAAGCAACTATTAACTCAAATATCCCTTTTTGCCAGGTCAACGTTCTCAAGGTTAAAAGTTTTACAACAAAGGTCAAACAAAATAAAGGCAAATGTAACATATTGCTAACAGTTGGTGTCACATGTTCAACATACAAATGAGGCATCTCTAACTTTGCCAACATATCTGAGAAACTCGCACATAAATTTTAAAGGTTGTTGGGTAGTCAAAGCGAGTTTAGAGAAATAAATCCATAACAAATAAAAAAAAGAACTGCTAGAACATCTTCTTTTATTCATTACTAGCTTTCCGCCCGCGGCTACGCCCGTGTGGAGTTCGGTTATATCGCGTTTCCAAGAAAACTCTACAAAAGTCCGAAATCATAACTATCCTATGTTATTTCTCAAGGTCAACTCTATCTTTGTACCAAATTTCAATAAAATCAGCTCAGTGGTTTAGACGTGAAAGCGTAACAGACAGACAGACAGATAGAGTTACTTTCGCATTTATAATATACAAGATGACAGGGAAGTATAAAAACTTGTGTGAGTTATTGAGATATTGATAAACTAGCTTTCCGCCCGCGGCTTCGCCCGCGTGGAGTTCGGTTATATCGCGCTTTTTAGATTTCCCTCGGGAATATCAAATTTTTCCGGGATAAAAGGTGGCCTATGTTCTTTCTCAGGGTCTAAAGATTGTCTGTGCCAAATTTCATCAAAGTCGGTTGAGAGGTTTAAGCGGGAAAGCGTAACAGACAGACAGACAGACAGACAGACAGACAGACAGACAGACAGAGTTACTTTCGCATTTATAATATTAGTATGGATTAGTAGGAATAAACAGGTGCTTAACCGTTTCCCACCTGATAGTACGCAGTCATGCAGTCGTAGATGTTAAAGCACACTAGCATATTAAGAGCCTATTTACTCAAAAAACTCAGTGAATAGAAAGGAAGACGGCACTTGAGCGAGGTGATACAATATTAAACCCAACAACACGACCAACGATGCTGCGCCAGAGGGAGATTGATGTAGAGACCCTCCACGACCAATCTGCCGACACAACAACATTTAGTGCATCGTACCCGGCACACATCGCAACACAACTGCTCAGGGCCGTCCTCCGTACGGCTTCACCAGACGTCATGCCGGAAGACAACGAATCGCTTGGCGGCAAGACTTTGTCTGGTGGGTGGTAACTTCTGCCGGCAGCCGATGTTATGGCTCCCACACGGTCTGCCAGGGCCGTGGGTTCTTTGCAAGAGACACCATGATCCCTGGCGGTACATGCTGATGAAAGAACACGGGTGGGTACGGGTGTGTAAGAACAGTAAAAGTCTGTCAATCCCTTCCGTTCCGCCCAGAGCGGGAGAGGTCATTTGATGAATTCACATTACATTAAATACGGCAGTTAAATAATAATGAAATTGTAGATATAGAAATTTCCTGTGAAAGAGCTGCTTTTTTTTTCTAGAAATCGTCATCATCATTTCAGCCGAAAGACGACCACTGCTGAACATAGGCCTCCTAAGGCTAAGGATCTACATGATAACCGGCCCTGCGCTTCCCGCATCCAGTGATTTCCCGCTACCTTCACCAGGTCGCCGATCCACCTTCTTGGGCCTACCCCCGCTGCGTCTTCTGGTGCGTGGTCGCCACTCGAGAACCCGTCGGCCCCATCGGGCATCGATCCAAAGTGCAATGTGCTGTATGCCCATCTTGCTAAATTGAAGTTCAGTGAAGGTTTTATTTCTGCTTCATTACAAAATAGACGGAAGATAAATATAAGTTTAGTGCTGTCAAATACGTTTGTTGGTAAAAAAAATGATTACAAGTTTCTGTGAAAAACCTGATTATTTTTTTCTAGTTCAAGAGCTTAGTCATAAGGTCAGCACAAGATAGGTATCTTTTTTTCCGGGGTGGAAAATCCTCAATGGATGTTCGCCGCCCTGGGGTGGGCGACGGGGTCTATCAGACTCCTACTGACTAAAAACCACCCTGGTGTTTCTCCGGTCACGTGCACACGGAGCCGCGGGAGTCCTTGGTTCTGCCACGGCCCCTCACTCTCGTGCCGGTCCGGTCTGTCCGGGCCTCGTCTCGTACACGGGGTAGTGAGCTGTTAAACTACCCCGTGCATCGCCTCTGAGGCGCGCGCCTCCACCTCGGGGTCCAACGAATAGGGGGCGGGGACTTCGCCATGTGCATCGCCCCTGGACCCATTCATGGGGACCGGAAGAGGGCGTTATTTGGCCTTCTGTGACATAACGTCCTCGCAGAAGGAAAGATAGATATCTTGTGCTGACTTTATAACCATTTACGTGTCGATGTAGATCCGATTGTGAACCTATAGACTCCTGATATTATCATGATGTTGATAATAAGAAGAAACTGTTTCGTAATAGCTTATGAGAAATTATCCACAAATTTAACCTTCACACCAAAAAGCACCTAAAATTCATAGCAATGAGGTCTAAAGCCAAGCAAAGTGATTGCTAATGTAATACTAAAATCTAACTAGATTGCTAATAGTTCGCTCGCTTCGAGCTACAGCTTTGTGCTTAGATATTAGACGGATTTGTAGCTGATAGTAACAGCTTGCGGTATTTGGTTAGTAAGTACGTGATAATGTCGGTTTTGGTACTGAATGATTAGTAGTGCTTTTGATGGAAGTATGGTGAGCAACATAACATAATATCATGACTTGTTTCCTCAAAGAGCCTGGATATAGGTGTTTTTATAGAACACCCATAATTCGCCCACCACAGCCTCCGTGGCGTAGCAGTAGCGAACGCATCCGCTGCGCAAGGAGGCGCGGGTTTGATCCCCGCCCAGTGCATATATTTGTATGCATGAAAGCACGTTAAGCCGTCTTTGGTCCCGGTTGCCATACGAACATCTAATGGCAGTCGTTACGGGTTGTTGGAACCTTCAAAAGTCCAACAATTGGTCTAACTGCAATGCCTCGAAGTCGCTTCGGGTTGTGGAGGTCAGACGGCAGTCGCTTCACGGAAAATGTCGAAGTTTAGCCATATCAACAGTTGGACTGGTAAAGCGGACCCCAGACTCCAAAGCTGAAAAGGCTTCGGAAGCGACTGGGATTAACGCTGGGATGATGATGATTCTTTATAAAAAAAAAAACGAACGTATTGAAAACGGTGGAGCATTTTACAGTAATGAGCCGCTCACTCGTAGTCCAAAGAGTTAGAGACGGACAAACAAACAAACAAACAAGCAAGCAAGCCAACCAAACAAGTGAAGCTAATAAAAAGTATGTAAAAAAAATCTCTCCTCACTTTACGTGTATGGGGGTCCCATACACCCCTAATAAAACATTTTATTACGCTAAAGGTGACTGAAATTATCCGCGGACACACAGATTTGGTTGTACTCATCCCTACAATTAAAAATGAACGATGATAATATTGCCAAATCTCCACAATTGGTAACTAAGTACACTCAACAAACTCACAAACAAAGAACCATAACAAAAAAAAGGAAAACAATTCCTTGGTAATTGGGTGACAATGAAGAAACGATCACACGACAATAAGGGAATAATTTAGTAAATTACTATTTAAACCGAGACCAGATCAATGAATACTTAACGGATTTACGGAAACCCAGATATTGTGGGAACTGAATATATTCTACAGTTTCATTAACGAAGGATATTACACTTTTTCCAAAGCCGGATAGTTAACTAACACAGCCGGGTTTTACTGCGTGATCAAATCACCAATGAGGGGTCCGCAGAAGAACGAGAGTAACCGACATAGCCCGAAGAATTGCAATACTAAAGTGGCAGTGGGCCGGGCACATTGCCCGTAGGATCGATGCCCGATGGGGCCGACGGGTTCTCGAGTGGCGACCACGCACCGGAAGACGCAGCGTGGGTAGGACCCCGACAAGGTGGACCGGTGGAGTGATGTCGGAGGCTCTTGAGGGTCTGGAAGCCGGAGTGAAGATCAACGGCAAGGTCGTTAATAACCTGCGTTATGCGGACGACACTGTTCTCATTGCATCCTCTGAGCAAGACTTGCAAGCCATTGTGGATAGAGTCAATGAGTGCAGCGAGAAGGCCGGTCTGTCGATGAACATCAGCAAGACAAAATTTATGGTGGTCTCTAGAAACCCAGACTTACGCCCAAGCATATCAGTGGCAGGCAAACAACTTGAGCGTGTACGACAGTACAAGTATCTCGGTGCTTGGGTAAATGAAGCATGGGAGTCCGACCAAGAAGTTAAGACCCGGATAGAACTTGCCCGAGCATCTTTCAACAAAATGAAGAAAGTTCTGTGCTGTCGTAAACTCCACATAAAGCTCCGAGTCAGGTTACTGATGTGCTACGTATGGCCTGTCGTCATGTACGGCTGCGAAGCATGGACTCTGAAAGAGGACACCACGCGACGCTTGCGGGCTTTTGAAATGTGGTGTTACCGTCGTATGCTACGTATAAGCTGGACCCAAAAGGTCAGAAATGACACCGTCCTTCAGCGCGTTCAAATGCCTCGAAAGTTGTTGCCCATCATAAAGAAACGCAAAATAGATTATCTCGGTCACGTGCTCCGACACGGTAGATATGCGCTACTCCAACTCATTATGATGGGCAAGGTAGAAGGAAAAAGGCGCGCTGGACGAAAGAGAAAGTCGTGGCTGCGTAACATCAGGGAGTGGACCGGCATTACTTCAGTCGAAAAACTGTTCCGACTCGCTGTTGACAAGACCGAGTACAAGAAGCTGACGGCCAACCTTCAGGATTGAAGAGGCACTGGAAGAAGAAGAAGGTGGACCGACAATCAGGTGAAGATCTCGGGAAACCGCTGGATGCGGGAGGCGCAGGAGCGGTCGTCGTTGAGAAGCTTGAAGGAGGCCTATGTCCAACAGTGGACGCCTTTCGGCTGAAATAATGCTGATGATGATGGTACTTAATTCGATTGTTACTTGTTTCTACTTTAAGATTTTTTTTCCACATCTGTGTAGCCTTTTCCCACTATGTTGCGGTCGGCTTTAAGTCTAACCGGATTCAGCTGAATATAAACGCAACTACCTATCTTTTGTCTTCTACATCCCAGTACCTGGGTGATATATACTAACCCCTTTGTAAAACTGGTGTTCAAACTTTCGGACTTCTGAAGACCTGTAACGACTTTTAAAGATGCTGCCTGCCGGCAGAAGTTACCACCCACCGGACAAAATCTTGCCGCCAAGCGATTCGGCGTGTTCCGGCATGATGTCTGGTGAAGTCGTACGGAGGACGGATCTGAGCAGTTGTGATGCGATGTGTGCCGGGTACGATGCGCCAAAATATGTTGTTGTGTCGAGGTCGAGAATCTGTTCGTGGATGGTCTTTAGATCAATCTCACTCTGGCGCAGCATCGTTGGTCGTGTTGTTGGGTTTAACATTGCATCACCTCGCTCAACTGCCGTCTTCCTTCCTATACACTCGGTTTTTTTTTTTAGTGAATAGGCTCTTAATAAACTAGCGCACTTTACCATCAACGATTGCATCACTGCGTACCATCAGGCGGGATTGCGGTAAAGCACTTGTTTATAAATATATAAAAAACAATATAAGAATTATTTAACTGTTTTATTTAATTGCTTGTTGCAGCCAATTCATTATCCATTGAATATGATATTTATTAAGCTAATAATGCTGTTATTGCGCAATTCAACTGAGCTCTATTTGAACAATTAGAACTCAATTATCTGTTTATTCTGATTCCAGTATCCTTATTATCTCATAATCAGCTTATAATGGGAACATTATTTTTTGGAAACAGGCTTCCTCTCGGTGAGAGGAAGTGAGCCGTAATTTTTTTTTATATTATAAACCAGCGCTTGACCGCAATCCTGCCTGATGGTAAGCAGTGACGCAATCGTTGATGGTAAAGCGCACTAGTTTATTAAGAGCCTATTCACTCTAGCCTTGAAGTCACTCAAATTGTAGTCCGACGGAAACACCGCCGCTGGCAAATTGTTCCAGTCCCTCGATGTACGCGGTATAAAGGAGGAGGCGAAACGCTTCGTCCGGATCGTAGTGGTGTTAACAAGGTAAGGTCGTAAAGGTGGAAACTAGCCGTACGACGGGTCGTCCGCTGGTGGAACGAAGATGGGGGAATTAAATCATGCAATTCACTCGCACACTCCCCGAAATGCATCCTATAGAACACCGAAAGGCTGGCTACTCTACGCCTGTGCTCTAGGCTTTGGAGACCAACTCGAGTTAGATCAGGGTCAAATTTGTTAGTGTCTGGTAGCTTGGCCTTTTGGCGATTGTGCATAATATAAGTATTATTACCCAAACATATATCCGAATCCAGCAAAGCTTGCATAACACACTATCAGTAGCAATGTGTTTCATTTTGACAATTCAACAACGTTCATTGCGTTACTTACGTTATTGAGGGAAAACATTTTTCAAACATAAGGAGCAATGCATTAGCAATATGCTTCAAATTGATTCAAATTAATAGTAATAGTGATTTATGTAATTAGGGTGCTGAACAGAGGCAATTTAAAAAAAACGCCACGAAGAAGATGGTTCTTCCTCTTCTTTCAGTGCCTCTTCAATCCTGAAGGTTGGCCGTCAGCTTCTTGTACCCGGTCTTGTCAACCGAAGAAGAAAGAAAGAAGATGGTTAGCAAAACTTTAGATTACTAGCTTTGCTAGTAAATAACTGAATTTCCCTTAAGAACTATTGTGTTTATTCATAAACGATAATTACAGTTAAGAACTGCTCAGGATCGAGCTTGTTGGCGTGCCATGAAAGAGGCCTATGTCCAGCAGTGGACGAGTAAAGGCTGATGATGATGATGATGATGAATTACAGTTAAGTGGCGTTATAACTTCAAAAACGTATGGTTAAACAGTCACTATTCACTAGTTAACGTTGAGCAACGTTTATGAATAGAGGGGTATAACCCGCGCAGATAAAGAAAAGATCTGAAAATGGCGGCGGATACTTATGGTGCCGTTGGCAAAACATGCCATTGTTCAATCACAAACCAAATGCTAAGATAGAAAAATGTCAAATTTACGTTGTAAATATTGTTGTTTACAACGTAAATTTGACATTTTACTTGTTTGTTGTTGTGTTTGTTTTTATTGTTGTTTTTGTTGAGTTTGATTGTTCAAACTCAACAAAAACAACAATATCAACAAAAACAACAAAATAACAGAGACTTTAGCGGAACGAAATTAACGATAACTCGGAGTGCATCAAAGTAGCTTGGAAAGCGAATCCTGAATTCCTGATCGATGATTTTTTTTGCAGCGCTTACTTCACTGTGTGAGTATAGACAGCGATAGAGAGTGAGTGAGAACGCATGCGAGCGGACGCCATTTACAGATCTTTTCTTTATCTGCGCGGGTTATAAATTGCTAACGCAGTTAGGATCTGTTTGGAGAATGTGTATCTAAAATAAGTACACGAGACAAAAGACTCAATGTAGCAATTCCTCGCGTGGGCACACAGATCAAAAGGGCATACAATAACGTGGTTGTTGAGCCATCACAAGTTAGTACAATAGCATAAGTTACGGCCTAGAGAATGACGTCAGGTGCTACATACCCCCCATCCTAATTCAAGTAATTCAAACATCAACTTTATTTCAACGAAAGTTGGGTTAATTTCCCAGTGACCAGTACAGAAAAAGTTTTTTTTTTTAATTTTAAACTAGTGATTGACCGCAATCCCGCCTGGTAGTAAGCAGTGATAGTGAAGACTGATAGTGAAGTGAAGCGTTGATGGTAAATCGCGCTAGTTTATTAAGAGCCTATTCACTCAAAAAGACTGAGTGAATAGGTAGGAAGGCGGCAGTTGAAGGAGATGATGCAATGGTAAACCCAACAACACGACCAACGGGAGAGGGGCCAGAGGGAGATTGATCTGGAGACTCTCCACGACCAAACTGCCGACACAACAACATTTGGCGCATTGTCCCCGGTACACATTGCGACAGAACTGCTCAGACCCGTCCTCAGTACGGCGTCACCAGACATCATGCCGGTACACGACAAATCGCTTGACAGCAAGACTGGCTCTCTGGTCGGCAATTTCTGCCGGCAGCCGATGTTATGGCCTACCACCGAGAAATATTAAAATCATTGGGGCTGTAACGTAAACTGAACATTATTCTGTAAGAATTAGAGTTATTCTTCCATTAATTTATATTTTCTTGTGTCGCAAAATTCTTTACTTGGAATTACTTGAGTGGGTAACTAGATACTAACTTTATATTACGTATAATACGGTGGTATTATTTTATGATCACTCCTATTTTGTTGAAATTCAATGCGTACTTGCGACTTGCTTTGGTGGAGCTGCATTGCATGACACATTGTTTAAGGAATTTTATTATAGATGACATCATAATTGCATGACTAATGTTATCTCGGCAAGAATATAAGTTAATTTTAAAGAAGGTTTACGTACTAGCAATCCAATGACATAAAGAATCCATACTAATATTATAAATGCGAAAGTAACTCTGTCTGTCTGTCTGTTACGCTTTCCAGCTTAAACCTCTCAACCGATTTTGATGAAATTTGGCACAGACAATCTTTAGACCCTGAGAAAGAACATAGGCTACCGTTTATCCCGGAAAAATTTGATATTCCCGAGGGAAATCTATAAGGCGCGATATAACCGAACTCCACGCGGGCGAAACCGCGGGCGGAAAGCTAGTATAATATAAAAAACAGCCTCCGTCGCGTAGCGGTAGCGAAGCGAGGAGGCACGTATTTAATCCCCGCGCAGTGCAAATATTTGTATGCATGAATATGAATATTTGCACTAGCTGGTCGTGCCTCAAAAAGCACGACAAGCTGTTGATCCCGGTTGCCATACGAACATCCGATGGTAGTCGTTACGGGTTATGGGAGCCCTCAAAAGTTCAACAATTGGTCTAACTGCAATGCTTCTTTATTGCATTCGGGTTATGGAGGTCAGACGGCAGTCGCTTCACGGAAAATATAGAAGTTTAGCCAAAATTGGCAGTTAGCCTGGTAAAGCGGACCCTAGACTGAAAAAGCTTCGGATTCGACTGGGATTAACGCAGAGATGATGATAAAAATATAATATAAGAAATAGCTAATTACCACCAAGCCTCCACATAATTATAAGTAGGACGAAAAAGTCGATAAAAACAAAAGGTAAACGTAATAAAATTACTAAAGTTAACTGGGTAACTAAGAAAAAGACTGCGTGCTGACCAAAAGCCAAAACAAAGTCTAATTGGCGATCCAAATTTGGTTCCAAATTACTGCCTTTAAAGCCTGGAGCACAGGCTAAGCGTAGCCAGCCTGTCGGTGTTCTATAGGTTGAATTTTGGAGAGTGTGCACGGTAATAGGGATGTGTCTAAGGTATGAAAATAAAAAAAAAATAATTAGTCCGTCTTATAGATAATAAAAAAATTAAGACCAGTATTTTTTATTTTGTCGAAATTACCAAAAACTTCTGCGATATAGCGTATTAAAGTTACGGAGTGGGGGCTAATTACAACACGCCGTAGTATATTTTATACCAGGGCGTGACGTCATGCAACATTTTAAATCAATATTTTTCTTTCATTCGAATACTTATTTAGGAAGATATACCATCTTCCTAAGTATTCGAATGAAATAAAAAATACGCGTTCAATATTTTTTTATAAATCTATCTGACGGACATTATTTCTCGGTGGTTGGCCACAACATCAGCCGCCGGCGTAAGTTACCACCCACCAGACAAAGTCATGCCGCCAAGCGATTCATCGTGTTCCGGCATGATGTCTGGTAAAGCCGTACGGAGGACGGGTCTGAGCAGTTGTGTTGCGATGTACGTGCCGGGTACGATGCGCGAAATGTTGTTGTGTCGGGAGTTTGGTTGTGGAGGGCCTAATATCCCTCTGGCGCAGCATCGTTGGTCGTGTTGTTGGGTTTAACATTGCATCACCGCGCTCAACTGCCGTCTTCCTTCCTATTTACTCAGTTCTTTTGAGTGAGTAGGCTTAACAAACTAGCGCGCTTTACCATCAACGATTGCATCACTGCTTACCATCAGGCGGGATTGCAGTCAAGCGCTAGTTTGTAATTTATAAAAAAAAAAAAATTTTTAGGATACAACCCAATTGTATGACTGAATTCCCACTCTCCGTTCCATCATCAGACGACCTGCCACGGTATCTGTTTCAAATCACCCGCGGCAGAAGAAACTAACGCTTACATTATTAATTCAAAGAAAGATCCACAAAAATGTTAAGTAATCTACGTAAAGTAATAGCTAAACTTGATATGTAGATATTTCATAGATAAATCAATAACATTGGTGTACAAATAAAATTCCGCCGTTTAACAAAAGGTGAATGATTACAGAGGTTTCGTTGAAATTGTCAGATGTCGGTGGTAGGCAACAACATCAACCGCCGGCATAAGTTACCACCCACCAGACAAAGTCTTGCCGCCAAGCGATTCGTCGTGTTCCGGCATGATGTCTGGTGAAGCCGTACGGAGAACGGGTCTGAGCAGTTGTGTTGCGATGTGTGCCGGGTACGATGTGCCTAATGTTGTTGTGTCGGGAGTTTGGTCGTGAAGGCTCTCCAGATCATCCTCTGGCGCAGCATCGTTGGTCGTGTTGTTGGGTTAAACATTGTATCACCTCGCTCAACTGCCGTCTTCCTTCCTATTCACTCAGTTTTTTTGAGTGAATAGGCTTAATAAGCTAGTGCGGTTTACCATCAACGATTGCATCACTGCTTGCCATCAGGTGGGATTGCAGTCAAGCACCAGTTTATAACTATTAAAAAAAAAAAAATGTAAAATGTGATATCGTAAGTTTGAACATCTGGTAATAACATACACTTAGAGTATTAGTGACTCTGTATCATCATCATCAACCTTTATGTCCTCCCACTGCTGGGCACAGGTCTCCTCTCATACAGAGAAGGATTGAGCGTAATCACCACGCTGCTCAATGCTGGTTGGCGATTTCAACTTAAAGTCCAGGTTTCCTCAAGATGTTTTCCTTCACCTTCAGTCATTGGTGTCCAAGATATACTTAGAAAGTACATATAACTTTAGAAAAGTTACATTGGTACTTGCCTGACCTGGAATCGAACCCGCGCTCTCATACTTGAGAGGCTGGTGTTTTAACCACTAGGCCAGCACAACATCTCTCAACGAATCACGCCTCTGTATCATTATCACATATTTATTTTTGTGCAAAAATGTCAAGTGTTGTGCCAAATAGGCATCACTTGCGGGAACTTATGTTACTTCTTTAAAGACAACAGAACAAGTAATCTATGGAGATTACTTTTTCCCGGGACCGCGGGACCAACTTTTTTCCACTTTGGAAGCGTCTGTCACGCAAACTATTCGGTTTAGAAAAAAACTATTTTAGAAACCTCGATATCATTTTTGAAGACCTATCCATAGATATATCACACATAATTATGCATTTGAAGAGAAAAAAAAATGAGTTTCGGTTCTAAGTATGGGGAGCCTCCAATATTTTTCATTATTTTTTTATTTTTGCATTAAAATCTTAATGCGGTTCATAGAATACATCTACCTACCAAGTGTCAACAGTATAGTTCTTATAGTGTCGGAAAAAAATGACTGTGACATACGGACGGACAGACGGACAGACAGACATGACGAATCTATAAGGGTTCCGTTTTTTGCCATTTGGCTACGGAATCCTAAAAAACAGCTGCGGCAGAAACTTATTTGTACACCTATTAATATCATCGTATTCAAATTATTTGCAGATGCCATCAAGCTACTACTCTGTCAAATTCCTTTAATAGATTTTCTACTTTATCGCTAAGGTATTAAGGTTCAAGATTAATTGGGAAAGTTTGTCAGGTTCGGGTAGTTTGATCTGCTGGCGTTTGTGCTAACGACGAACATCCAACGCACATTTGCGATTAGCTGCTTCTGCTGTAATTGAGTGTAGTGTTGCGACTAATCTATCGACATTATCGATAATACGATGTGCGATTGACATGGCGTGTGTGCAAATTAGTTTAGATTATAGCGTTGGTAATTCAACTATTTACTATAATTAAGCGGCCAAATATTGAGGGATATTGATATTTAGGTGGGTAATGATGTGTATGCGTTGTCTGTAATCAAAACAGAATTGATAGAATGTTGAAATGTAAAACCATGCCAACCACGCCTGGCATGGCAACCATGCCTTTTTTTTTAAATGACGACATTTATAGAGTAACCAAGGAAGTTTTTTTACTTGTATTTTAGTTTTAGATACATAACTGTCCCACAATGTCGACTTTTATGTCTATTAATAAAACATTCTGAAACCCAAGGCACGATTTCCTACGTAACCATTACAAAACAACTGAAATCACCACGTTTTGTATTAAAAGAATTTCATATTCCACTTTAATATCGTTAACACCTTTCCACCTCTAAGCCTAACCGCAGGTGTGGCGCTTACATTACATTGCTCTCATACGAAATAGGAATGTCGATATTTTTTCCGTCTCGATACACACCGACCGGTCGCAGCACTATCGGTTCATTGTATCGGACAAATGTGGATTGCACAAATTTTTGTGGTCATCCCTATTCTTGTATTAATATTTTGATAGAGAAATAATTTCGCGGTTAAATGTTAGATAAATTTTAGTGCAGATAATATTGAATTAAAACAGTGTTTAGAGTAGGGAATTGAACAATAGATTAGCGTTATTTGTTGCTCATTTTGCTCGATTTGTATGCATGTTGATTATTTACTTAGTGTGTTCGTATAAATTATCGTACTGTTTACCGCTTTATCAGTTCATTGGTATGCCATTTTGATTTCGCTTTTCGTTTGATTGTTTCAAGGATTTCTGTTTGACGCTTTGGTGTCGAAGGGTGTGTCAGACTTTTATTGACTAATTCCCACCAGTGTTCTTTCACTTGCCTGTGCCACGGTTTTTTAACTAACCCGCAACCCTGAACCGGGAGGCAGCATCGGCCTTCGTGGACCCCGTCACGATGTGCTGACATGTCTTTGAAGCCGACGGCGCGTGAAACACAACGCGCCGTCGACCCGGGCCTGGTCCTTACAGGCGGCAAGCACTGGCCGCCCGATAAAGACCAGGCCCGGGTCGACATCGCAACACAACTGCTCAGACCCGTTCTCTGTACGGCTTCACCAAACATCTGGTGGGTGGTAACTTCTGCTGGCAGCCGATGTTATGGGCTACCACCGAGAAAAGTGCTGGTTGAAAGACCTCCGTGTTAGGCTACCTCTGCTCCGTGGCGTCTGCTCAGTTAGGTGAAATGAGCATGGAGTAGGCTGTCATTGCAACTGTTGCTGCCTAGTATAAGATAGAGTGACAGGTATTGACACCATTGACAGCTATATGTGGCTTGTGTATAAGCAAGCATATTCAAATATTCCCCCATTTTTAACCGACTTCAAAAAGGAGGAGGTTACTCAATTCGACCGTATATGTTTTTTTTATGTTTGTTCGCTTCGTCGTTTATGAACCGATTTTGACAATTCTTTTTCTGTTGGAAAGAAGACGTTCCCAAGGTGGTCCCATGATAAGGATATCAGTGTTTGATGGTGGAAGACCAGAGAAAACAAGGGGAACTTTCAAAAATTGCAGGGGCGACTAGTGCATTTCTTAGCATTTTCATTAAGTATTTTAAAGCACTAATAAATTATTTATTATTTCAGGCAAGGCCCATATGTTGTTAGTAAAAACTTATCCTATGTTAGTAAAAGTGAAACAGAGTAAAAGAGAATCAGTTGGCGACATGAACATGTGCACTCACATGTCTGTCCGCCCAGAACCTAATAAAAGGTCCGTCGACCTTGTCCGCCAGTGTAGCTAGGATACTGTTCGGGCCGCCCCGAAATCGCCGCAACATCGAAGCACACCGTTTGCGAATGATGGCATAAAAGTCATCAATTTGGGATTGCGCGAACATGCCTGATGCACTGCAAAACTGAGGCAGCCCCAACAACATCCTCAGTATAAAGTCATGTGTTTTTTTTTTAACTGAACAGACAGCTGTGTGTGCCACTTCTTCTTCCCAGCGAAAGCACTAGGAAGTGTCGATGGGTGGACGTTTTGGGGGACTATCTTATGTAATATCGACGTTCAAAAAGTGCTGATTCTCAGCCTAATTTGAATAAATGACTTTTTATTTTGACTTCTTCTTTCCAGCGAAAGCACTAGGAAGTGTCGATGGGTGGACGTTTGGGGGACTGTCTTATGTAATATCGACGTTCAAAAGTGCTGATTCTCAGCCTAATTTGAATAAATGACTTTTCATTTTGACTTCTTCTTTCCAGCGAAAACACTAGGAAGTGTCGATGGGTGGACGTTTTGGGTGACTGTCTTATGTAATATCGACGTTCAAAAAGTGCTGATTCTCAGCCTAATTTGAATAAATGACTTTTCATTTTGACTTCTTCTTTCCAGCGAAAGCACTAGGAAGTGTCGGTGGGTGGACGTTTTGGGTGACTGTCTTATGTAATATCGACGTTCAAAAAGTGCTGATTCTCAGCCTAATTTGAATAAATGACTTTTCATTTTGACTTCTTCTTTCCAGCGAAAGCACTAGGAAGTGTCGAAGGGTAATAGCATTTTAGAGGACTGTTTTATGTAATTTTAACCTTAAAAAAGTTGAATTAAATTTTACTGACGGTATGGTTGGTGCAGTGGCTGAGGAATCGACTACTGTGCAGCGTGTGGCAGGTTCGATTCCCGCACGTAACAAATATTTGTATGGTCTACGGGTAGTTATTCCGGGTCTGGGTGTTTGTGTATACGTGTTTAAATTTTTGTAAGCACACCAACGACACCGGAGTTAATTCCTAGAGTGGACAAAGTGTGATAAAAAAATAAATAAAAAAAGAAGTTTAAGATTTTTTTTTAATCGTTTTGAGCTCAAATTACCTTACTCTTAATGTTGAGAATTTTACAGAATCTCTCTCAAAATCAAAATTGTTTATTTCAAACTAACCATCACTTGGTACTTTTGAATAGTCAATGTCGGTCTCTGCTGACCATAGCACTCATGCCACCCCTGTTCTCATTAAACTGACTTATAACTTACTAGTCTGTCATCATCAGCCTTTTGATCGTCCCACTGCTGGGCACAGGTCTCCTCTCATAAATAGAAGAATTGAGCGTAATCACCACGCTTGCTCAACACGGGTTGGCGATTTCAGACCTTTGTCCAGGTTTCCTCTAGATGTTTTCCATCACCTTATAATCAGTCATTGGTGTTCAAGATATACTTAGAAAGTACATATAACTGAGAAAAGTTACGTTGGTACTTGCCTGACCTGGAATCGAACCCGCACCCGCTGGTGTTAACCACTAGGCCACCACGACTTTTAATAACACACGTGTATCAAATAAAATTATTTGAAAAAAAGGAAATTACTGGTACGCTACGAGTATAATACGTAGACAGACGGCGAAGGTCGAGCAGCTTGCTACCAATTACGGTGATTACGTCGCAGGTAACCCAAGACCGATTGTCTTAAATTCCTCCTAATGAAGCCCATTTATTGGGTAAACGGTGCGTGTGTTGGAGACACACGGTTTTCGAGGATTGGCAAATATATGTGTGTTTAATGAGAGATAGAGTTTTAGCTTTGAGATCTACTTCTTCTTCTTCAACCTATAGAGGTCCACTGCTGGACAAAAGCCTCCCTAAAGACTTTCCATGATGACCGGTCTTGTGCTGCCAGCATTCATCGTCTTCCTGCGACCTTCACCAGGTCATCGGTCCACCTTTTTGGGGGCCTCCCTATGCTGCGCCTTCTGAGATCTACTGCTAGAACAGAATAGAGTAAATAGAGGGACTGGAAAAATTTGTCAGCGGCGGTGTTTCCGTCTGACTACAATTTAAGCGTCTTCAAAGCTAGAAATGAATAGGCTCTTCAATAAACTAGCGCGCTTTGCCATCAATGATTGCATCACTGCTTACCATCAGGCGGGATTGCGGTCAAGCACTAGTTTATAGTTATAAAAAAGGCAGTCGTGGGACTGGCCTCAGAAGTGAAAACTGTAAATCATTATTATGTTTACAAAGACAGAACAAAACAGTTATAGCGGATATATACTGTATAGTATATATTTATATAGTATGTAGTGTAGTGTGTAGTGTAGTGTGCGTAGTGTATAGTGTGTGTATGTATAGTGTTCTTTCTTTTTTTAAGATATACGTATTCTGTGTATGTATATACACAGAATACGTATATCTTAAAAAAGAAAGAAAAAGAAACTATTTATTATGTACCGCTACTGCTGTCTTCGCCGTATTCTTGGTATCTACTGGCCCGAGAAAATCTCAAATGTAGATCTGCGGGAGCGCTACGCTGTAACTTCGATCGACCAGCAGATCAAACGCCTCAAATCGAACGTGATCGACCACACGTTCTGAAGAGATCC
Organism: Sesamia nonagrioides; assembly: GCA_017933935.1. Lineage (NCBI taxonomy): Eukaryota > Metazoa > Arthropoda > Insecta > Lepidoptera > Noctuidae > Sesamia > Sesamia nonagrioides. The sequence continues at coordinate 52,202 of JADWQK010001294.1, forward strand.
TGAACATATAGCTAAGTAAGCCCTAGACTAGAATCCATAGAAAAGAGTAAACCTGGTCTCCTTAAACAGACTTGGCGGCGAACGGTCATCACAGAAGCGAAGAACATAGGCAAGACCTGGAGTGAAATGAAACACGAAGCTCAAGACGGAACGGGTGGACGCTTTTTGCCACATTTAAGGGATACAGGAACTGCCGTAAGCGCGGGCTTGTGGCGGTGAGCAGTGGCGAGCTCGCCCGGTAAGGACCAGGCCCGAGTGAACGGTGCGTTGTGTTTCACGCGCGCCTCAAAGAGATGTCAGCACATCGTGACGGGGTCCACGAAGACCGATGCCTCCTGAGTCAGGATTGCGGGTTGTTTAAAAAAGAAACCGTGGCCCTGGTAAGTGAAGAAACACGGGTGGGTTTTAGTCAGTAAAAGTTTGACACGCCGCACAAAAGCTACCTCTTCCTTACTTCCGTGAGTCTCCTAATTGCGAGTCACCGACGAAAATCACAGTTACAATTGACGTGAAGCTTTATTTTCATTTTGGCACTCTTTCTTCAGGCACCGCTCTGTCCTTCAGTTTTATCGGAGCAAAAATGTTCTTTCGGAAAAATTACTGAGCGGTGATTGGTTAGCGGAAACCGGGTGAGTTTGATCGCTTTTTCCAAGTGTTTGGGATTGTGTTAAATGATTTTTGTGGAACTTGTTAGGACTTGTTCGAACATATTAGGTAGTTACAGTTTTGCTGAAAGTTTGTAATTTTTTGAAGGAAAATGTCTTGGTGCTAAAGGTTTGACAAATGTGGTTTATTTCCCTTCATATGATTTAGTAATTTATTTAATCCAGTATACTGTCTATAAAATGCAGTTCTACAAATTCTATTCATTAAAATTGCAGGTAAAGTATGTTTGTTTTTAATTGTATCTTTTTATTTATATATGTACAGGTTGTTATTGTTGCCGAATTCATACACAGTTGTTATTTTTTCCCTACATAGTTTATTGTACTTACACAAGAAAATGCATAGCAAAACAGAATAGAATACTCTCTATTATGTACATCATAATATAAATTACATATCATGAATATGACGATTTTACGAAGGGTGACGCAATTACAAACGATCTTTGGATGGAATAGCAAAAGAAGAGCTATATACATCATACTGGAGGTCTGCCCGGCTTGGGTAGAGCACCGCCGTGTCCTCGTAGCGGCGATCGGCGGCGATCTCTCGCGTCCGACCCTGATCCAGACCATGGTCCGGAGACTGCATGGCAGGCGGTCACCTCCTTCTGCGAAGCAGTCATGCTGTCAAAGGAGGAGGTGGAGCGCGTGAGGCAGCAGGAATCCCAGCGCCCTCACGCCACTTGCCGCCGCAAGAGACGCCCCGGTCGGGAGACATCGAACTCCAGCCACCGTAGGCGAGGGCCTGCGGGCGGTGAGCAGTGGGCAGCTCGCCGCCAGGTAAGGACCAGCCCCGAGTCGACGGCCCGTCGTGCCTCACGCGCACTTCAAAGAGATGTCAGCACATCGTGACGGGGTCCACGAAGATCGATGCCTCATGGGTCAGGGTTGCGGGTTGGTTAAACAAGAAACCGCGGCCCTGGCCGTCGCACAGGCAAGTGAAAAAACACGGGGGGTTTTAGTCAGTAAAAGTCTGACACGCCCTTCCGCTCCGCCCAGAACAGCAGAAATCATTTGATGATTTCCCATAAATTTGTAGATAAAGTATATCATACTAATTCAAATAAATGTATACGTATACATTTAATATAATAAATACAAGAGCAAATAAAATGTACTTAATGATAATTTTTAAAGAGCCAGGAAGTGCTTATTTATGATAGTTACAAAAATACTTATAACATTACCAGCCTTTAATGTTTCAACTCCTGGGACATCATCATTTCATCTACCACGCGGGTCCAGTGCAACCCGACTAAGTTGGGTTGGGCAATAAATACATAATATCAGTACAAAACAATCAATGAGCACTTCAAGTCAACAATAATATCAGAATAGTAAGTATTTAGGTAAACATAAAAATGAAATGAAATCGTTTATTAAGCAAGTAGGATCACTGATCACTTTTACACGTCATATGTTTTTTTTTTAACCAGATGAAGCCGGCATTTCCTAACTGACTACATCTGAGAAGAAACAAACTCAAACCCAGACATTAAAAATTAAAAAGTTTACAATAATTTACGTTATAAATACGCATATTGCTTAATAACAATGCTTAGCAGAGCGAGCAGCTCAGTCCCAAGCTTTATTGTCTTCTAAATAATCTGTGATTTTATAAAACCCCTTTTTGCAAAGTTTGGCCTTTATATAGTTTTTAAATCGTTTAATGGGTAAGTTTCGAATGTCCATGGGAAGCTTGTTGTAAAAGTGTATACATTTAATTCATAAAAAATCACATCCGAGTATGATTTTCAGTAGATCGTATATGTTTTAGAAAAGCTTCTCAGTAATAGAAATGACCCTTTTTGGTCTAGTTTTAAATACAGAAATCTGTATAGAAAGGTCAACAGTATTTCTAACGTCTATTCCAACGTTCCTATTTGTAAAATTATTCATAGTTCGCTACGAGGCTGTAGGCACGGAAATAAACTTCAAAGTAGGCCACCAATCTTATTCCAGATCTGAAACAATGTTGCATGTAACCCAACTTTCCAAAACCTAGCCTGGATCAGTTTTTTTTTATATATTGATCGATACCCTAGTTGGCAATAACATTCTAAATAATTTTGAACGATATTTATTGTTGACTTAATAACAACAAGATTAAAAGTACAGAAATATTAAATAAATATTTAAAATTAATATTTCTGTAGTTTTCTTCTTCTTCTTCTTTTTTCAAGGTGAGGTTCAACCTCAACTCTTGATCAATGGTATCTGTGGAATAGATACCACAATTTTGCCAATAACACGTGTAACAAATTATAGAAATTCTTTGAAAATTTTATTTCCCAATAATGGCGGATATCGCCAATGACAGTTGAAAAAGACGGCCGCGTGAACCGTCTATGAGGGAGGTTTGAGGCAAAGTCATGATGTGGCCACTATGCTGCGATATTTCAATGTTCATTATGAATTATTTACTGAATGCACTTTTTACTACATCACGCGCTTTTATTTAGTAAACGACATTATAATTAATTTTAAAAGTTCAATGAAAAATGCGTGTGACACTCATTTTAGCTTTTCTGTCAAAACTCCATAATTAATATTTCTGTGTAGTTTTAATCTTGTTGTTATTACGTGACGGCGAATGACAAGACTTTTTTTCAAAATCTGGTCTGGCATAAAGGCCGGAACATAATCCAGTAAAAATGTAAATAAAGCAAGTTATACAATACGACGGGATTTTAATGTGGCTCGTCATCCCCCAAACACATCGACAGCCGATTTTAGTGATGCTGCACAATGGACAGAACGGTATTACAGCAATGCAGTCACTAGCACGCCTTCACGTGTATTAGACAAACATTGAAAAAGATATTTTAACGTTTTCGAAAGAGTGTCATCTATGCCAGCAGTCCAGAAGCAACGTAAGTGACGCACGGCTGTACCCGTGGGGAATACCAGTCAAGCCTTGGCACAGGTTACATGGCGATTTCGCAGGGCCATTTCTGGGTCACAAGTGGCTTACATATTGTCATATACGCATACACGAAGTGGCCAGAAGTTGTGCCAATGAACATAACAACGACCAGAGCTACAGTACAGAGATTAAGTAATATATTTGCAACATTCGGATTGCCTAGATATATAGTGACAACGGGCCCCAATTCATATCTGAAGATTTTTAACGTTTTTGCCAAGGGTCTGGCACTAGCTCAAAGGGCCTTACTGAAGGTAAGTTATTTTAAGCCCAGGTATTTTTCTATTATTGAGCTGTACAGGGAATGTGAGGCACTAACCGTACGTAAACTATTTGTATTAACTTTAATTATGAGACAGCATACGTGTGTCCAGTAATGTGTACTGTCCGAATAAGATATTACAAGGAGAAGACGTTTCGACCTGTTGAAATCAGTTCCATGCAGAACATCTTTAGCTCAAAAATTCAACATGTTCCTTGGCCCAAAATTATTTAACATGGCAAATAAGCAGTTGCACATTTTCTCCATGTCAAAAAGAGAGTGCAGGCAGAATGTAATCACTTGGCTTCTTTCTCTAACTTATGATGAAACCGAAAAACTATTTAGCATAGCTGCATAAGATTTTTCAGTAACGAAAATATTTAAATACAATTTATATATTCTATTTCACATAGACAACATGGGTAGTGGTGATGTGTCTGTGGCTGGGTGCACGGTCCCAATTAGTCATTTTCTATGGAGAGGAGACGGCAAGAAAAGCCACGCTTACTATTTAAAATTGATCGATTGACGTTATATTACAGTGGGTATCGCAGGACAAGGTGGGCAATAGCCACCTGGTTGATCCTTTGTTTATACTTGCTCTAAGTGAATATCTTATGTCCTATTTTTTTCGGGCACACACACACACACGCTACCCACACATAAACATCATACACCCACACAAAATATACATACACCATCACAAACACACATACACTCGCGCGCACACACACAAATATTACTCATGCACAAACACACATACACTTACATGCACCTCTGTAGGCACTAGCAGATAACGTTTATTTGTTTTTGTTTTTATTTTATTGTTTTAATCTTTGTTTTGTTTTGATGGTTTCTAGTTTTGCACCTAAACAGTAATGTTAATTATTGCCTTGTATCTAAAATCTAAATAATTATAACTTAAACTCATCTAGGCAATGAAAATTATTCAATTAAGTAAAGCACATAGTTTATATGTTATTTTGATCATTTGGCTACAATTGTTTCCGAAGGTGGGCGCTGATACCTATAATTACAAGATATTAAGTTATCTTAGCTTAGGTATTTGTTGAAACTCTAAAATACAACTTTACTTACCTTAGGTCTATTTTTATTGTAAAACAATAGGCTATTTGACAGATTTATAATTTCTGTCTTGAATTACTTGGTTGCGGTTAAGAATTTCACCTAAAGTATTTTTTTTTATTTCAAATACGTATTTCGTAAGAAACATGCAAATAAAAATTCAAAATTCAAATAAGGCGCCGAAACGCTTTATTCAACAATATGGCGGTGTGCCTAGTAAGTGACGTCACAAGCTTTTATAAACGATTTTTGGTTCCGCAGTGGTGTTTGTATTTATCTGTTATTTGTTGTTGTTTATCTAATAAAATGATTTACAAGTGGTGTGCTGTACCGGGATGTACAAATACATCGATAAAACACCCGAGAACACAGAACAACCACAAGTGCTGATGCGCGTATGACGTCATCGTGACATTAGCGAATCCAGATCGTTTCACAATATGTGGCGCGAGATACAAAAAGTCAAACATATTTTTGTGTTTTTGGATATATTAATTGTTATTATTTTTATTAAAACTCATGTAAATGACATAAAGAACCCTCATTTTATGCATTTAAAGCAAATAATCACAAAAAAAATCATACTGTCAAATAGCCTATTGTTTTGTGTGTTTCTTTACTTTAAGGTGCAAATAAACGATTTTTATTTTACTTTTTATTTTTATTACACATATAAAAACAACGCCATATTATCCAAAAACCAACGGGTTGGCAGAACGTGCAGTACGCACTTTTAAAGAACACATGTTAGCCAGTGACAGAAAAGCTGATACACACGAAAAGCTAAACAGTTTTCTTCAGGGATATGGAAATACCCCTCGTCGATCGACAGAAAGGTGTAAGAAATGATGTTCGGAAGGCCAATACGCACCACGTTTGATCTTTGGAAACCTAACGTAATAGAAAACATGGATAAAACATGCCTAAAACAAATACCAACCAACCAAGTCGTCACACACAAAGTATGGGTAAACAAACTCGGTTTTCTCGGTGGTAGGCCATAACATCGGCTGCCGACAGACGTTACCACCCACCAGACAAAGTCTTGCCGCCAAGCGATTCGTCGTGTTCCGGCATGATGTCTGGTGAAGCCGTACGGAGGACGGGTCTGAGCAGTTGTGTTGCGATGTGTGCTGGGTACGATGCGTCAAATGTTGTTATGTCAGGAGTTTGGTCGTGGAGGGTCTCCACATCAATCTCCCTCTGGCGCAGCATCGTTGGTCGTGTTGTTTGTTTTAATATTGCACCACCTCGCTCAACTGCCGTCTTCCTTCCTATTCGCTCAATCTTTTTTATGTGAATGGGATTAATAAACTAGCGCGCTTTACCATCAACGATTGCATCACTGCTTACCATCGGGCGGGATTGCAGTCAAGCGCTAGTATATAATTATTAAAAAAAAAAGTTATTGGAAAGGAATCCGACCCTGGAACAATAATTAAATGTAACGGACCATACTCTCACAAAGTAGAACTCACTAACGGAGAAATTAGACAAAAACATTCAGACCAGCTTTGCCAAGAACCATCTTTCAGACATATAGTTGAAACTAAACCACCAGAATCTGAGTTAGCCCCGAGAACAACGACCAAGACTAGGAGTTTTACCTATTACAGACGAAATCTTATCACACGTGAACAGAGCGACCATGGCGAACAGCAGGCTCCAGCGGCTTCCACTAGCGGGGGACATCCTGATGGTTCCACGTCACCGCTGGCACCTTTCGCTTCCACCAGCAGGGATCACCAAGACAGTGCTAACATTCCAACATCACCGTCTGTCCAACCGGATGCACCATCGCCGCTCCGGTTGTACCATCTGGTCGGGACGGAGGACAAAATCACCTACACGATTAGTTCTTTTTTAGGTTTTAGACCAACTTAATTAAGGGGGGGAGGGGGGGAGTAATGCATATTGTATAACTAGCTATATTTACCTTTTTACTGGATATTATGTTCCGGCCGTTATGCCAGAACAGAATTTAAAAAATAGTCTTGTCATTTGCCGTCACTTAATAACATCAATTAAAAGTACAGAAATAATAATTATGTTTTAATGCAAGAACAATGAACATATAAAAAGTTTCAGTTTCTATTGTAATAAAAATAAAAACATAATAATAATCATAAAAGCTAACTTAATGTTGAGTAATACATAATATAAATCTATAAAGTTAATTAAGTTACGGGACCACCCGAACTCGCGGAGTGGTGTGCGAGACTTGCGCAACCCAGTGCGGGGCACGCCGTCATAGCGGCGGTAAGACCCTACATGGAGAAGTGGATCGACCCGAAGAGGCATGGGGTGCTCACCTTCCGTGCGACGCAGGTGTTGACCGGACACGGGTGTTTCGGCAGTTACCTGTGTCGTATCGGTCGGGAGCCGACACCGGCGTGCCATCACTGCGGTGGCCGGGCAGAGGACACGGCGCGGCACACCCTCGAGGAGTGTCCCGCATGGGACGAGCAGCGCCGTGCGCTCACCGCAGCGATCGGCGGAAACGACCTCTCGCTGCCGGCCGTGGTCAGAGCCATGATCGACAGCGAGGGGTCATGGGACGCGGTCGTCTCCTTCTGCGAGGAGATAATCTCCGCGAAGGAGACGGCCGAACGGGAGAGGGAGGCACTGAGCACTCTCCCGTCCCGCCGACGGCGCGCTGGCCGGAGGAGGAGGGAAGCCGAGGTCGACCGGGGGAGTCCGTCGCCCGTCGCTAGGGCCGGAGTAGGCGTGTAGTGGCTGTTCCTACACGCCTACCTGATGGAAGGAGGGGGGGAAGAGTGACCACAAACTAGAACCCGCACCCCTGGCCATAGGCAAGAAGAGGAACGCTCCAGTGGTTTTAGCCGGTGAGAGCCCGGCACACCCTCCGTCGACCCCCAGACGGAGGACGGTCTGGTAGAGATTTCCACTGAGAGAACAAAAAAAAAACCACCCGAACTTGGTTAATTTAAACCTATGTTTCAAGCTATCACCGACAACGATATTTGATGATATAACTAGATTCTTATCTATTTAGCTTTAAAAACTGCCTACCTTGCGAACGAATACGAACGAATTACGAAGAATATAATAGATAATGTATTTATTTCCATCAACACATAAGTTAAAGAAAGGAAAGAAGTGCTGGCTTGACGTTGTAAGACATTATATGCGTGCCAACAAGCTCTTACCACAGGATGCTAAAGATCGTGCGAAATGGAAGAGAAGGTGCAGGAAAGAGGACCCCGGGCTCCAACGCGAAAGCCGCGGATGCAACCGGGATAAACGCTGAGATGATGATGATGAACACAAGTTATATTATTAATATTAAAATCTAAAAACATTTGAAAATATATAAAACAAAATTGTAGGCCGCTGGAACAGATTCCGTTACGATGGTTAGGGCGCCAGAGAGAAAAATCCCTTGACAACGCAAACCGTGTCCAGAAGTAACACTTTCTGAAACAAGCTTAGCTGCATCTGCAATCCAACTCTCTAAGCTGCCCAGAGGTGTTGGCCAAGGCTATTAATCCTTTGGCTGTCACGTCTATCGGTACAGTAATCGCCGAATCCACATCCCACATGTCGACAACTTCGTGAACCAAGCCGAAAACGATAAGCAAACATGTATTTGTTTATCTTTGTTGGCTTTTACGAGATTTTCAACATGCGGGACGATTATCCCTTTAAATTATTATATTATACTAGCGGCTGTGGAAAGAGGCTGATTGGTGACCCTGATCTAACTCGAGTTGGTCTCCAAAGCCTAGAGCACAGGCGTAGAGTAGCCAGCCTTTCGGTGTTCTATAGGATGCATTTCGGGGAGTGTGCGAGGGAATTGCATGATTTAATTCCCCCATCTCCGTTCCACCAGCGGACGACCCGTCGTACGGCTGGTTTCCACCCTTACGTTGTTAACACCACTACGATCCGGACGAAGCGCTTCGCCTCCTCCTTTATACCGCGTACATCGAGGGACTGGAACAATTTGCCCGCGGCGGTGTTTCCGTCGGACTACAATTTGAGTGTCTTCAAGGCTAGAGTGAATAGGCTCTTAATAAACTAGTGCGCTTTACCATCAACGATTGCGTCACTGCTTACCATCAGGCAGGATTGCGGTCAAGCGCTGGTTTATAAATTGTAAAAAAAAGAAAAAGCGGCACAATACGTGCTTCGCTACGTATAAAGTGAAATAATAAAAACAAATTTATTGGAACATCAAAATTATTTATTGAAACCTAAAATATATTTTTAATTGATAGCAATTTTCTTTGTTTTTCCATTTCTAGCATGTATAAACAAATATAAACAAACGACTGGTGGGGGTACCGACTCTCGAACAGGCAACATATCAAATCAAATCATTTATTTCAAATAAACCAGTTACAGTCAGTGGACACTCTTTTAATTTTTTAAGCTATTGTTACAAATATTTGTTTACATCATTCATGTTGAAATCAACCGTGTGAGAACGATGCAGAAATATATTGTACGCTGAGAGCGTCCATTATGGAAAACACACAAAAATCAATTAAGAAATTAAAATACGCCGTGGCAGCTAAGAGATGACCAGTCCCAAATCTGACGGCGTCCGTTCACGAACATGACGTATGGATCAGCATCATTCAGCTCAACCATATCGAAGGGAACCCAATGACCCAACACACACGCGTGATCAGCGAGACATTTGAGTGAGTATGACATACTCTCAACAGCCAGAGCACAATCAAGTCAATAAAAAAGAGTTGTCGTTTTTTGCCGTAGTTGGGTTTTAGTTTTTTTAAGCCCAACAAATAAATGCCTTAAATTTGCCATAAAGTTGAGCTTTGTTGATGGACATAGCAAATGATAAATGCACAGAATATGATAATGGCATATCAATTGGAATCATAGGGATACACCGTAACAAACAAATTTCTCCTTTTGATATACCAGTTCAAATCGTAGATTCAATTAAATTTCGCATTAAGTTTTTCACTGCCAATCTGGTGCCATTACATAGTTTTAGTGGATTAAAAAATTACAAAGAAAGTGGCATTGAATTTTATATAGTTCATTGAATTCATTTATTGCAAAAAATATGGTAAATTAAGAACCGCTCGACGGATTTTGTTCAAACTTCACATAAACTATCTACTAATTAGTTAGAACAAAGCCTAAAAATTTGGTTTGGATAGGTGAGTCCGTTCTTGAGTAATAAAATTACAAAGAAAGTGGCAATGATTTTTATATACAGGCTGTTAACTAACAGAGGGCGTTCCCGTTAACCCGAAATAGTATAGCATACATACATGCTAAAAAAAATATTTCCATTCGAAAACAAAATGTTTTAAAAATTTTTCAATATGAAAATTTTCAATAAAAATTTTAAATTGACATGGAAAAGAAGCACACTGTACACGCGAACATGTAAGATGGCGACGTCGCAATTTATTTATGAATGACGAGCCGCTAATGAGGCGGCGATCTAAGATCTAATTGATTGATGTGTGTTGGTTGATGTGTGTTGGGCAATGCAACGTTAGGTAGATACTATTCCGCGCTACTATTTTGATTTAAAACAGGAGGTTTCAAATTTATTTTCAATTATAATTTCTTTTTATTCGGATTATTTTCTGCTTATTTTTCTATGCTGATATTTTTATTTTAATCTATTAATGATATATATTAACGAGTTTAAGGGAACGCCCTCTGTTATTTAACATACTGTCTAAAGAAGATGTATTGTTAAATATGTAATTATTTTTTATTATATTCGTTTTTTTTTTATTATTATAATTTCCTCACAATCTTTTAGGTAGAATCGAGCATTACATTTAACATGCATACTTTAGATAAGCCTTTTTTTTGTTGGGATCGGAAATCATCAAATGACTTCTCCCGCTCTGGGCGGAGCGGAAGGGCGTGTTAGACTTTTACTGACTAACACCCACCCGTGTTTAAACTGACAAAAGTTTACTTAGATCCCTTTTAAATTGCAAATTATACATAATATTGTGCCTGATATTATTAAATTTCATTTGCATACAAACCACATTACATGAGACTTAAATATAATTGGCGAAATGTGGCAAAGCTATAAGGCAAACCTCTGCCTACTCTTTTGGGGTAATTACACGTGACCTTATGGTCACCTACCTTTGGTCTAACTGCAATGCTTCGATATCGCCTATGGGTTGTGGAGGTCAGACGGCAGTCGCTTCACGGAAAATATCGAAGTTTAGCCATATCAGCAGTTAGTAGACTGGTAAAGCGGACCCCAGACTCCAAAGGTGAAAAAGCTTCGGATACGACTGGGATTAACGCTAAGATGATGATAATGACAAGTGACATTATGCCGCATAGCGATTTAACTAAACTGTATCAATTAGATAAACTTGCGGTCAATGTGTTTGGAATAACAGATTTTTTTTCTTGTCTTTAAAATACAAATTAGTGCTTGATCGTAATCCCGCCTGATGGTAAGCAGAGATGCAATCGTTAATGGTAAAGCGCGCTAGTTTATTGAGCCTATTCACTCCAAAACACTGATTGAATAGGAAGGAGGATGGCAGTTGAGCGAGGTGTTGAGGAGGTGGTGGTGAGGGAGGCGACCTGACGCTGCCGGCAGAAGTGCGGAGGATGGTCGGTAGCGCAGTGTCGTGGGACGCGGTGGTGTCCTTCTGCGAGGACGTGATGTCGCAGAAGGAAGCTGCGGAACGGGAGAGGGAGATCTCAATTCCCTTCCCGGGCCGCAGAAGACGCACCGGGCACCGAAGAAGGGCGGATAACGCCCTCTTCCGCCCCCCATGAATGGGTCCAGGGGCGAGGGACATGGGGAAATCCCCGCCCCCTATTCGATGGACCCCGAGGCGGAGGCGCACGCGAGTGTCAGCGCGCGCCTCTGAGGCGATGCACGGGGTAGCTTAACACCCCACTACCCCGTGCCGGAGACGAGGCCCGGGCAGACCGGGCCAGCACGGGAGTGTGGGGCTGCGGAAGAATTTAGACTCCCGCGGCCCTACGCGCGCTCGTGATAGAAGAGACACCGGGGTGGTTTTAGTCAGTAAAAGTCTGACAGACCCCGTCGCCCACCCTAGGGCGGCAGACATCCTATGAGGATTTCCACCCCGAAAAAAAAGGTGATGCATTGGTAAACCCAACGAGTATGACCAACGATGTTGCGCCAGAGGATGATCTGGAGACCCTCCACGACCAAACTCCCAATACAACAACATTTGGTGCATCGTACCTGGCACACAAGTCGTGGTGGCCTAATGGTTAAAGCACCAGCCTCTCAAGTATGAGGGTGCAGGTTCGATTCCAGGCCAGGCAAGTACCAATGTAACTTTTCTAAAGTTATATGTACTTTCTAAGTATATCTTGGACACCAATAGGAGGAAGGTGTAGGAAAACATCTTGAGGAAACCTGGACTTGTAAGTCTAAAATCGCCAACTCGCATTGAACAAGCGTGGTGATTACGCTCAATGCTTCTCTGTATGAGAGGAGACCTGTGCCCAGCAGTGGGACGATAAAAAAGGTTGATGATGATGATATTGATGATGACCCGGCACACATCGCAACACAGCTGCTCAGACCCGTCCTCCACACTGCTTCACCAGACATCATGAACACGATGAATCGCTTGGCGGCAAGACTTTGTCTGGTGGGTGGTAACTTTTGCCGGCAGCTGATGTTATGGCCTACCACAAAAACACATGCCAAAAACAATACACATAGATAAAGTCAAAGTGGTTTATATAAACGAGTCATGCTCTGCAACTACTCTGAACCGAAGCAATCTTCCCAAACTCGACGTATTATTAATTTTAGAACACCAAACGTTGGAATCAAAGCAATTATATATTAATAAGAGTGTAGGCTAGTGTCGGTATGTAGAGTGCTTGCTTTATTATTTCCGCTCGCTCTACACCGGATGGGCTAGCGTTATAGTATTTAGGGTTCTTTGGGCTATTGATTCGATCTGATTCTATTTTTTGATCTACTTGTATATCATGGATCATGGATTTTATTAGGTACTATATATTACTGTACTATAATGTCACAGCGAACCAAATAATCTATATTTCTAATATACAAAGCTGAAGAATTTGCTTGTTTGAACGCGCTAATCTCATCAACTACTGGGCCGATTTCAAAAATTCTTGCGTTAGATAGCCCTTTACTCCAGGAAGACTTTTTGCTGTATGTAACATCACGCTGCGACCAATAGGAGCGCATCATAACTAATTCCACGCGAACGAAGTCGCTGACCGTTACAACAGTGTTACAGAAAAAGAAAGAAAGAAAAGAAAAACGTTTATTTGTGGTAAACATAATGTAAAAAACTCCAACAATAATGTAAAAAACTACAACAATACAAAAAATAACAAATGGTTCAGGGCACATGCGTCACATCCACGCAAAACGGCTGTTGCTCAGCATTATGCTGCGACCCCAAAACATTTATAGATAAATTCGTGGATGTTTTGGATTGATATTGTGGAGGTATGAGGAGCAGCGAGTAAAGCTCACTCATCCTCCATAGAAAAGGGAGGATCCTCCGACCAGACTAGTTGTCTGGCGGGCCACTTGCCCGCCGGTTGATGTCACGAGCTTGTATATATATGCTAGTTGCTCGGTAAACTCTGATTGCGAGATGTAGAATTCGTGTGACGTCAGTATGACGCGTTGTTCGCGTGTTGCGTTGTAGGCACTGCTACAATATTAATTCGCCCTGCGCTGGGAGTTGACTGGTAGAATCAATTGCAAAGCATTAATATGTCTATTATAATTGCAGGTTTTTAATCACAGTCACGTTAATTTTTTTATCTACTCTCATATCAAAAAATTAAAAATATAAAACTAAAAAGGAGTTAAATTGACGTACTTTACCAATAGGATATCGAAAGGAAATTAAAAAATTAAATTATAACACTATTTCTCTAACAAAATAATGTTATAATTTTTTTTTTTCATTACCGTACAGATTACAAACCATAGACAGCACTATTTCATTTTTTATCTGTGGCTGTGCGCGCTTTGGTGCGTGCACGGTGATGCAGAGTGCAGAATTTTGGCGCCAAATACTTTTCTTTGCATTGCAAGTCATTGTTGTGTTTTGCTGGACACATAATTGATTATTGTTGTTTCTTAAAATGTCAAGTGACAGTGAAGAAAATTAGACGCCGCCCGATATTTTAGAGGCTGCGACAGCAGTCAGTCAGTCATAATTTACTACCAATTAGTCACGAAAATTATACGATAAATGTTATCAAGATTTTTTTAACATGGAAAATGAATAAAAATGCCTGTATGAGATTAGATAAAGTAGTGTATGAAACTGTACATAATTAGGTATTACACACTCGTGTGATATGACACTATTAAAAAGTGCTTAATACCCCTCATTATGTAACAGTTTCATAAACTACTATTAACATGACTGTGAAGAACATGAATGTTCGTGTTTTAACATGAATTAATATAATTATAACAAAAGATCGACTGAGACAAACAAGATTCAAGTCCAAATGTGTTCTTATAGAGGTTATATATTTTTCCACCATACGAATTTCTATCTCTATCTGACTCTTTCACGCATACGTACGAGAATGGACGCGCGGAACTTCTTTCGTGACCAGATTACTGACTTTTTTTTTATCTGTATCTACTGAACCCACTTCAAAACTCTCGATTCTTGCTTGCCACATTTTTGATACCATTTTAATATCGATTATACCATCGTGTTTTATATTTTTTCTGCATTTATGAATTAACTAGCTGCTGTTTCAACAGCATAATTTTCGATCCCGAAGTAATATTCGGATAAAGAGAAGTATTAATCGTTTATATAAACCATGTGTGCCAAATTTCATTCAAAACGGTTGAGTAGTTATTGTTTAAAAAATTACAAACATGCGAACATCCCCACAGACGCTTTCGTATTTATAATATGAGTGGGATATGACAGCCTCCGTGGCGTAGCGGTAGCGAACGCGGCCGTTGCGCAAGGAGGCGCGCGTTCGATCCCCGCAAAGTGCATATATTTGTATGCATGAATATGGATATTTGCATTGGTCTGGTTGTGCCTCGGTAAGCACGTTAGGCCGTTGGTCCCGTTTGCCATACGAACATCTAGTGGCAGTCGTTACGAGGTTGTTGGAGCCCTCAAAAGTCTAACAATTGGTCTAACTGCAATGCTTAGATATCGCCTTCGGGTTGTGGAGGTCAGACGGCAGTCGCTTCACGAAAAATATCGAAATTTAGCCAAAATCAGCAGTTAGACTGGTATAGCGGACCCCAGACTCCAAAGCTGAAAAGCTACGGATGCGACTAGGGTTAACGCTGAGATGGATGATGAGGAATGTAAGCGGGATATAATTAGAAGAATTAAACGTACAGACTACAACACAATCTGTCAGATTTTATTATTAGATTTTCAACTTTATCTCTAAAGCATTAGGGCTCAAGGTTGAATGACAATATTTTATATTTTTGGGTAGCTTGGCCTGCTGTCGTTCGTCTATCGTGTACAGTTAAACTAAACTAAAGAATAAAAAATATTTTAAGACTGAGGTTCTTTCAAGTAAAACTGAACTGTATGAAAAACATAATAAGGTGCCTTTTCCCTCTACATTTTGTATAGCTACGAGGACCGGTATTTATAAGGTCTCGTGCGTGCCAAAACTTTTGTATTACAACCAATGTCTCTTGTCGTAAATTATGAACATAGTTTTATCCTCATTAGTTTTCTATTGGCGATGGCGTATTGATTTATTGAATGCTTATAGGATAAATGGAGAAGCTACCCAATTTAATGTCTATTTTGGAGCGTATTGCGCAAAGATAAGTACCTACTAAGCTTGCTGTTTAAGTTCTGTAATTTCCTTGTTTCGCGCCAATTTTGAATTTGGAACTGTTCTATATTCGATTAGGTTTAAATTTTGTATCTCAAAATAGTTGAAAGTATTAGGATTATTAATGTTATTTAGTCAAAGCGTCGATTGGAATCTGTCAGGTTACGTATGAATATGATTTTTTTTAAGGAAAATGTTCGTGCAAAAAGGAGATACTTCATTTTGGGCCACTACTATTTACGCTACATAGATAAAAGGAAAAAAATAGAAGATTTTCATAAAAATACTACTAAATTCATTTGAATAAAAATACAAATATATATAATTAACAAGCTTTCTGCCCGCGGCTTCGGAAGCGTGGAGTTCGGTTATTTTGCGCTTTTTAGATTTCCCTCGGGAATATCAATTTTTTCCAGGATAAAATGTAGGCTATGTCCTTTCTCAAGGTCTAAAGATCGCACCAAGGCAAATTTCATCAAAATCGGCTGAGAGGTTTAAGCGGGAAAGCGTTACAGACAGACAGACAGAGTTACTTTCGCATTTATAATATTAGTTTGGATTATTTGAAACGTTTTTAATGAGATAATCTTTTATTAAGGTAGCCATGACACTTTTTATGATGTTTGATTGGTGACTTTGACAACTATTTTCCCGTTGTGTTCGTGTCGACTGTTGTTTTGAGCTGAATGTGTTTATTTAATGGGCCGTATGGTCGGAATTCATGTTTTGTTTTTTTCGCAGTCATATGGTAGATAATATAGATACGATAGCCTTAGATACATGACACGTCTATCAAATGTCACTGTCAAAATCTTCTTTCGCTTATTGCTGACCACCATATTTATTAGTAGTTGTGTTGCAATCCTTTCCCGAATTAAATTCAATCTGTATAAAAACTAAGCCAAAATATAGGAAATTAACATTAAAAACAGTTAACTATAGCGTAACTATACTTAGCATTAAGTGTACAATGTGCTGCATACATTTCTGAAACATCTCCTTTTCTATAACTTTTCTATAACGGATACAGTGTTTTAAAGAGCTAATATCTATGATCATTGATGAAATTACATGTCTGCGTACTATCGAACGCTAGTACTTAGAATTCCATCATAGACATACTAGTGTCAGTAACAAATCTCGGGACAGATGCTCATAATCCGCCTTCACTGAAGATAACATAATTGCGGTGAGACAAGTAATTCTCGATCGTCATGTGACATATCGAGAGATAGAGGCTCTATTAGACATCTCAGGGAGGAATTTCAGAAGATCTTACTTGAAGCGCTTGGTGTGAGAAAGCTTGTTTGCCGTTGGATACCGCATTTGCTTTCCGACGGCCCCGTCAGATGGTCTGAGGATCTCAAGGCGGCCCACGTCAGATGGTGTAAGAAAACTCTGCAAAGGTTTAACCGAGGAGAGTCAAATTACGTCTACAATATGATCAGGTGACGAATCTTGGGTCTATATCTGTGACCCTGATTCCAAACAACAATCTGGGTCCTTCAAAACGAGGTAGAGCCGACTAAAGTTGTGCGTTCTCGAAGTCAACCGTCTTCAACCGTCATACTTAAATCTCGTGACATACAAATTTTGTCAGATATAAAATGACGTCATAAGTTGACAGTAAAAAATTAAACAACCTTTTACAGTAAGTACTTAGTCTTTTTCTTTTAACGCATTTAAATAAAAGCTTACTCTTGAAAAGGTTTTGTTTGGTGTTAATTTTTATAAAATATCATTAGACCAGTTAAAACTTATAACACAAGTTGTCCGTCTAAGTAGAAAAATAGACACACAAAGGTAAAAAGTATCATCATCATCATCATCTCAGCGTTAATCCCAGTCGCATTTTTCAGCTTTGGAGTCTGGGGTCCGCTTTACCAGTCTAACTGCTGATTTTGGCTAAACTTCGATATTTTCCGTGAAGCGACTGCCGTCTGACCTCCACAACCCTAAGGCTATATCGAACCATTGCAGTTAGACCAATTGTTGGACTTTTGAGGGCTCCAACAACCCGTAACGACTGCCATTAGATGTTCGTATGGCAATCGGGACCAACGGCTTAACGTGCTTTCCGAGGCACGACCAGACCAGTACAAATATTCATATTCATGCGTACAAATATTTGCACTGCGCGGGGATCGAACCCGCGCCTCCTTGCGCAGCGGCCGCGTTTGGTACCGCTACGCCACGGAGGCTGGAGAAAGTAAAAAGTATGACCTATAGCAATTGGATGAAAGTTGTCCAGGACAGGTCCAGGAGTGGGCTGCTATAGGCTACTGATGATGTGACTTCCAAATCCCCTTTTCCTCTATGAAAGTGTCCACACGTTCACCTAGTCAACAGACAATACGGACAAGATCCTAATTCACTATGACTATTTTTTTTTTTTATAAATTATAAACCAGCGCTTGACCGCAATCCCGCCTGGTGGTAAGCAGTGACGGAATCGTTGATCGTAAAGCGCACTAGTTTATTATGAGCCGATTCACTCTAGCAAGACACTCAAATTGTAGTCAAATTGTGGTCCTGGTTTCTTTGGCCTAACTTTGGCCACAGTTAACTCAAAGTTTCACTCCATCAGCCATCTCTTCGTCTAACTAGATGTCCTACCCCCCAACCCGTCGAAGACCCGCATTACCGAGTGATGCGGGTCCTCGACGTCGTAGACTTTCGACCGATTACAAACTTAGGTCTTTCCGAGTCGGTCTCGTAGAAGTACTTCGCGTAAGTAAAATATGGATAAGTATCACAAAAGTCTGCTAGCTCGCCAAATGAACAAAAACATACTTGGTTAATGAACTACAACTAATTATAAAGAGAAACGAATCTGGCGACCATTGCTTGATTAAGTTATGAAAGAAGCTTATATTCATATACATATATCCAATTATTCAGAACCCGCATTCGGCATTATTTAAACAAAAAGGCGCGACGCTGCAATTTTTACACCGAATTTCAACGAAATTAAGACCACTATTTCTATATAAGTAATTACATTGCACCGGAAAACAGACCGAAAAAATATTATAGTAGCCGAAAACCTCTAATTACTGGGCCAAACACGTAGGAGGACGAATGTACACCATAATTTTTAGAAGTAACGATTGCAATTTGACATTTATTGTGGACATTAAGGCGAACGATACTGGCCACAAATACGAGCGGCCATTTTGCACACGAGGTGAATTCACAAAATGGCGGATCGTTGGTGCGTTGACGAAATGCTGCGCTATCAATTTGATTAGAAATATGTTGATGTAATGAAATAAGAATTCTGAATATTGTATCAGCAAAAATGTTGTTTTATTTTATAGACAAAAGAAAAGCAACTTTCACATCACAACAATATTGCAAGACCAATTAAAAATAATTTGTGTTACCAGCTTGACAAAAAATTAAATGAGGCGGAATAATCCATACTAATATTATAAATGCGAAAGTATCTCTGTCTGTCTGTCTGTCTGTCCGGCTTTAACGCCTAAACTACTCAACCGATTGTAATAAATTTTGGTACACAGATAGTGTAGAGCTTGAGAAAGGACATAGGCTACCTTTTATCCCGGAAAAAATGATATTCCCGAGGGTAATCTAAAAAGCGCGTTTAAACCGAACTCCACGCGGGCGAAGCCGCGGGCGGAAAGCTAGTATTGTTATATTTTAACAGTTGTGTGTTGTTATTTCAGAGTAATTGTCGTCTTCCCTTTCTCTATTAAAATGAAAACAAAAACGGAAACCTAACTTACAAATATGGAGAAGATATATTATCAAAATAGGTGTGGAATTAGTAAACAAACGAACGCCGAACGAATCCCGTCAGGCGCTTGGTCTCAGAGCGGTGAAGGAAAATATTATCCTAGAAGCATAATTCGAAGACATGAGACATCTACCAACCTGCATTGGGCCCATATAGACTACGACCCAGTCTCTTTCACTAAGAGACGGCCTATGTCCTAGTAGGGGGGATATTATAAGCTGGTTATGTTAAAGTC
Organism: Sesamia nonagrioides; assembly: GCA_017933935.1. Classification (NCBI taxonomy): domain Eukaryota; kingdom Metazoa; phylum Arthropoda; class Insecta; order Lepidoptera; family Noctuidae; genus Sesamia; species Sesamia nonagrioides. The sequence continues at coordinate 71,957 of JADWQK010001294.1, forward strand.
CAATTACAATTGGTAACTCTGCACTCGAAGTTGTTGACGAGTATATATACCTTTTTTTTTTTTTCGGGTGGGAAATCCTCATAGGATGTCCGCTGCCTAGGTTGGGCGACAGGGTCTGTCAGACTTTTACTGGCTAAAACCACCCGGTGTCTCTTCTATCACAGAGCAAACGTGAGGCCAGGAGTCTAAATTCTTCCATTGTCCTCGTGCTGGCCCGGTCTGTCCGGGCCCCGTCTCCTAGGGGTAGTGGGGTGTTAAACTACCCGTGCATCGCGCGCCTCCGCCTCGGGGTCCAACGAATAGGGGGCGGGGACTTCCCCATGTCCCTCGCCCCTGGACCCATTCATGGGGGGCGGAAGAGGGCGTTATCCGCCCTTCTTCGGCGCCCGGTGCGTCTTCTGAGGCCCGGGAAGGGAGTTGAGATCTCCCTCTCCCGTTCCGCCTTCCTTCTGCGACATCACGTCCTCGCAGAAGGACACCACTGCGTCCCACAACTCTGCGCTACCGACCATCCTCCGCACTACTGCCGGCAGCGTCAGGTCGCACCGGCGGTAGGGCGCATAAGCCTCTGCCGCCAGTCCGCCACCAGGACCTGACGGAGCTCCTCTCGGTGCAGCTCGATCTGCCGCTGCACCGGACTGGAGCCCCGTTTCCGCTCTTCCTCGCGCCATCGGTACAATGACGCGAGTACTTTCGCCTCTACGTCCCAGGGCGGGGATCCGGCCAGGACGCAAGCCGCTTCGTAGGAAATCGTGCGGTACCCGCGGACGATCCTGACGGCCATCGCCCTCTGCGGCTTGCGCAGAATGGCGAGTGTTCCGGCCGTCAGGTCCATCGCCCACACAGGGGCCCCATACAGGGCCATGGACCGCACGATTCCCACGTATAACCGCCTACAGGCGGCGCTCGGGCCCCCCATGTTGGGAAGCAACGTTGATAGCGCGCCTGCTGCACCCATCAGCTTGGGCTCCAGTCGCCGGAAGTGGGGCCCGAATTCCCATCGGCTGTCGAGCACCAATCCCAGATAGTTCATGGTGGACTCGACAGCTATCCGGGCCCCACTGACCACGATATGCGATCCCGGCGCCGGCGCACGCCGGGGGCCATGGAAAACCATGGCCTCTGACTTGTCAAGGGCCACCTCCAGGCCCAGGTGCCGGATGCGGTTCACCACCTGTGATACCGCAGCCGTGGCTACCAACGTCGCCTCCCTGTGCGCGAGTCCAACTAGGTAGGTCCAACTTCGAGAAAGAGGTGTCTCGGCGAATCCAGCTCTGTTGGGCAGCCTTCGGGAAGCTACGCTACATCTTCTCGTCGTCCAAGATACCACAGTGTCTCAAGACTAAAGTCTTTGACCAGTGTGTGTTGCCAGTGATGACTTACGGAACAGAAACGTGGTCTCTCACAATGTGCTTCATACGAAGGCTCAGAGTCACACAAAGGGCACTGGAAAGAGCTATGCTAGGAGTTTCTCTGTGTGATCGAATCAGAAATGAGGAGATCCGCAGACGAACCAAAGTCACCGACATAGCTCTGCGAGTCGCTAAACTTAAGTGGCAGTGGGCAGGGCACATTGCTCGTAGAACCGTTGGCCGATGGGGCAGTAAGGTTCTGGAGTGGCGGCCACGTACTGGAAGACGCAGCGTAGGGAGGCCCCCAACAAGGTGGACCGATGACCTGGTGAAGGTCGCGGGAAGCCGATGGATGCGGGCAGCACAAGACCGGTTATCGTGGAAAGCCTTGGGGGAGGTCTTTGTCCAGCAGTGGACAACTATAGGCTGAGGAAGAAGAAGATGTTATAGTCGTGGTGGCCTAGTGGTTAAAACACCAGCCTGTCTCAAGTATAAGTGCGCGGGTTCGATTCCAAGCCAGGCAAGTACCAATATAACTTTTCTAAGTTATATGTACTTTCTAAGTATATCTTGGACACTAATGACTGAAGGAGAACATCTTGAGGAAACCTGGATTGTAAGTCTGAAATCGCCAACCGGCATTAAGCAAGCGTGGTGATTATGCTCTATCAATCCTTCTCTGTATGAGAGGAGACCTGTGCCCAGCAGTGGGACGATAAAAAATAAAAAAGTTGATAATGATGGTGATGATCATTATGTTATGTTAGTCTACATTTTTTATCAAGTTATGACATAAAATTATTCAATTCAACATGCAGGTATAAATTTCCAGTATTTTTAGCTTCAAATTATAATTTTTGCATGCCTATTGGTATTTTTTTTTAATTATTATAAACTACCTAGTGCTTGACTGTAATCCCGCCTGATGGTAAGCAGTGATGCAATCGTTGATGGTAAAGCGCACTAGTTTATTAAGCCTATTCACTTAAAAAACTTAGAAATAGCAAGGATGACGGCAGTTGAGCGAGGTGATGCAATGTTAATCCCAAGACCAACACGACCAAACGATGCTGCGCTAGAGGGAGATTGATCTGGAGGCTCTCCACGACCAAACTTCCGACACAACAACATTTGGCGCATCGTACCCGCCACACAACGGAACACAACTGCTCAGACCCGTCCTCCGTACGGCTTCACCAGACATCATGCCGGAACACGACGAATCGCTTGACGGCAAGACTTTGTCTGGTGGGTGGTAACTTATGCCGGCAGCTGATGTTGTTGCCTACCACCGAGAAGGCAATGAAAGTATAAGTATAAATTTTCAGTATTTTTAGCTTCAAATTATAATTTCTGCATGCCTATTGGTAAAATGTAGCTGAACGTACCGATTATCACTCTAACACTACTGTACCCATATTTGTAAAATAAATGACTTAGGTACTACATGTAGCGCTGTTGACAGGTGAATGAAATAGTATCAAGTAAACAAAATTAGCAGCTTTACAGGAAACACACAGTTAACTCACAAGGACTAAACACGATATACAAAATCGTTTTGCAACAGATATTCGTATATTAAAGTCCTTTCTAAGTGAAGGGACAAATTCTTAAAGGCCTCGCCTTTGGTCGGGTTATTCAGTACGTCTGCTTTGACATTGCAATAGTGTTGCCAAAGCTAACTTGTTTACTGTCAGGCAGAATTATTAGGCCATTATTTTTCTAGATATTTTGGGTAACTGGTAGGTTTTTGGATTTTCAATTAATAAGACTGAATGTATGGAATCTGGAAGCAAATGTCAGTCATAATCATTTTCTTGTTAATTTAAACAAGAAAATGATGATGACTGACATTTGCTTCCAGTATTTTGACGTTTATGTTTTTTATTATTGATGATTTTGACATGATTTTGAATGTTTTATTGTATTTTGAAACTACAATTTTTGTTGTACTTATTTTAATGTTATGATTTGTATTTTATGTAATGTAGCTTTAAAATTAATATTTATAAAAAAAAACATTACTTTTTCTTTAACTACCGCTTGGTAAGGGTATAAAATGAACGGGATTAATATTACCTATAAATATAATTATTGTTGTTTTTTTGAATAAATGGGGATGCGTAAAATGCACGTAGAAATATGCAGTAGTAGTGTGTGTAGTACTGTGTGAAGTATGCAGTTTCGTTCCGCGGGTTCACCCGCGTAATCTTCGATCTTGCGGGAAAATCAAAGTAAAAGTATGCTATACCGATGTCATTACTGATTATAAACTTTGTGTTTGCCAAATTTCATCTAAATCTTCAGTAAGTAATATTTTGCGAGAAAGAGTAGCAAACCTCCATCCATACTCACAGACTTTCTGATTTATAATATTAGTGGGATAAATATTTCTTCATCGTCATCATCATCTTTATTCCAGACGAAAGACGTCTACTTCTGGACATAAGCCTCCCCTAAGGATCTCTACGACGCCGCAGGAGACGCCCTGGTCGGGAGACGACACCAAACTCCCACCCACCGTAGGCGCGGGCCTGCGGGTAGTGAGCAGTGGGCAGCTCGCTGCTCCGTAAGGACCAGGCCCGAGTAGACAGCGCGTCGTGTCTCACGCGCGCCTAAAAGAGATGTTAGCACAGCGTGACGGGGTCCACGAAGACCGATGCCTCCTGGGTCAGGGTTGAGGATTGGTTAAAAAAGAAACCGTGGCCCTGGCCGTCGCACAGGCAAGTGATGAAACACGGGTGGGTTTTAGTCGGTAAAAGTCTGACATGCCCTTCCGCTCCGCCCACAGCGGGAGAAGTCATTTGATGATTACCCATCCCAACAAAAAAAAAGGATCTCCACGATGACAGGCCCTGTCCCTCCCGCATCCAGCGGTTTCCCGCGACCTTCACCAGTTCAACGGTTCACCATGTCGTGAGCCTAATACGATTAACATCAATAAGCGGCCTTATGAGGCAACTAGGTATTTCTTTACGTTCACAATCATATTTTACATGTCTTCTTCTTCTTCAGCCTATAGAGGTCCACTGCTGGACAAAGGCCTCCCCCAAGGCTTTCCACAATGACCGGTCTTGTGCTGCCTGCATCCATCGGCTTCTCGCGACCTTCAGCAGGTCATCGGTCCTCCTTGTTGTGCACCTCCCTACGCTGCGTCTTCCGGTACGTGGCCGCCCCTTCAAAACCTTACTGCCCTATCGGTCATTGGTTCTACGACCAATGTGCCCTGCCCACTGCCACTTCAGTTTAGCGACTCGAAGAGCTATGTCGGTGACTTTGGTTCTTCTGCGGGTCTCCTCATTTCTGATGAAACTCCGAGCATAGCTCTTTCCATCGCCCTTTTGTGTTACTTTGAGCCTTTGTATGAGGCCCATTGTGAGCGACCACCACATACTGCTAGCAAATATCCTTTTTTTTTTTAGGATGGAAAATCATTAAATCGCTCTGGGCGGAGCGGAAGGGCGTGTCAGACTTTTATTGACTAAAACCCACCCGTGTTTCTTCGCTTGCCTGTGCGGCGGCCAGGGCCACGGTTTCTTGTTTAACCAACCCGCAACCCTGACCCAGGAGGCATCGGTCTTCGTTGGAGACAAAATATGCACAAACCTTCTCTCTGATGAAGGAAGTGAGCATTAATCCACCACGCGGGCTGGTTGCTAGAAGTCACTTGTATTCAAAATTTTTGTTCTAGGACGTGCCGGTTTCTGAATGATTTGTTCCTTCACTGTTTTGAGATTAGTGCTCATGGCATAATTTCCAGATTTAAAGCTTTGACAGAGTTCAAAAGTACAACCTACAACTCGTGAGTAGAGACCGTTTGAACTTGGCTACCACTGATCTGATAACGAAATTATTTCCTTCGAAAATCATGAAATGCCGGGACCAAACAAAATTTTTAAAGTGGTTCTAATGCAGTCTAGACGGCGAAAAACCCTTGCACTGATAAACCATAATAACTTGTTGAATTTATGTTACGATAGTGAACTTACGTGGTTAATGATTCGAACAAATAAAAAGAGCAGAATTAAATTTATCAGTAGAAAAGGTAAACTTTTTATACCTTACTGAACAGACGACAGTACATCAAGCTACTACAATCTTTCAGATTTCTTTATTAGATTTTCATCTCTATATCTTAATCATTAAGGTTGATTGGGAATATTTGACAGTTTCGGGTAGCTTGACCTGCTCTCGGCCTTAGTGTGCACTTGTTTTAACTAAAAGAGATATATGAAATGGAACTACTAACTACTACTACTCGAATATATGCCTCCTCTATGAGAGTCATCATCATCATCTCAGCGTTAATCCCAGTCGCATTCGAAAGCCGCTTGAGCGAATGCCGTCTGACCTCCACAACCCGAAGGCGATATCGAAGCTTTGCAGTTAGACCAATTGTTGAACTTATGAGGGCTCCAACAACCCGTAACGACTGCCACTAGCTGTTCGTATGGCAACTGGGATCAACCGAGGCATGACCAGACCCCGTGCCCCATACAAATATTTTCACTTTTCGGGGATCGAACCCACCTTGCGCAGCGGCCACGTTCGCTACCGCTACGCCACCGAGGCTGTCAAACAACAGATAGTAGGTTCAACTACAACTCATTGAACTCATCGATACGGTTGGGTTGTGTAAATGGTGTTTAATCGACCACGCGGGTCTAGAGTGGGTTGGCAGATGTATTCTGTTTGCTTCTAAGACATGCTTCCTCGCGATATTTTCCTTCACCGTGTCGAAAGCTGCAGCGGTCATGACCTATATGTACAACTTGTTGGTCAGGGCCGATAATTTATATTAATTTATGAAAGAATAGAACAAAACTAAAACCGGGACCGGTTGCCGTAAACGGAATGCCGCTCGAAGTTGTTTCAGAATATGCAGAATATGTACCTCGGGCAAACGTTGCAACTAGGGAAAAACAACTTCGAGAAGGAGGCAAATAGAAGGATCCAGCTGGGATGGGCAGCATTTGGTAAACTTCGCCGGGTATTTTCGTCCCCCATACCCAAATGTTTGAAGACTAAAATCTTCAATCAGTGCATCCTACCCGTCATGACTCACGGAGCCAAGACGTGGACACTAACGGTCAGACTAGTTCATAAGTTTAAAGCCGCTCAGCGAGCTACGGAGCGGACTATGTAGGGCGTCTCTCTAAAGGACCGCATCAGAAATTAGGTGATCCGACAGAGGATCAAAGTCACCGATATAGCTGAGAGGATTAACAAGCTGAAGTGGCAATGGGCTGGTCACATATGCCGCAGGACCGATAACCTTTGAGGTAAACGAGTCCTCGAGTGGGGACCGCGTCTCGGCAAACGTAGCGTAGGACGCCCTTGGGCGAGATGGAGCGACGACATGAAAAAGGTGGCTGGTAGTGACTGGCGGAGAACTGTTCAGGGTCGAGCTTGTTGGCGTGCCATGGAACAGGTCTATGTCCAGCAGGGGACGAGTAGAGGCTGATGATGATTATGATGATGAGAACAAAAATGATTCTGCTCTCTATGCAAATGGTGGTACAATGATTTATCATCATCATCAACCTTTCTTGCGTCCCCCTGCTGGGCACAGGTCTCCTCTCATACAGACAAGGATTGAGCGTAATCACCACGCTTGCTCAATGCGGTTTGGCAATTTCAGACTTAAAAGTCCAGGTTTCCTCAAGATGTTTTCCTTCACCTTATAATCAGTCATTGTTGTCCAAGATATACTTAGAGAGTACATATAACTTAGAAAAGTTACATTTGTACTTGCCTGACCAGGAATCGAACCCGCACATGACGCACTCTCATACTTGATAGGCTGGTGTTTTAACCACTAGGTCACCACGACTAACAATAATTAATACACATTTAATAAACAAGTTGGTTATAACTGTCAGCATACCTGTGTAAGTCAATGGGTTGGTATCTGGAGTACGCATAATCGTGGGATTTTGTACTGCCACAATAGCAGTAGTAATGAGGGCACTATTTATCTTCATGCCCTCGTTGTGCTTACGATGTGAGCAGAATTCCTAGCGGTTCATCATCACAGTTAGATGGAGGCACTGTTCTGATGAGATTCAAATGTGTATAGTGTTGATTGCTAACCTTCTTCTATTTATTTAAAAGTTGATGGTTAATGTTTCTAGTAGTGTGTGAGAAGAAAATAATATTGAATTTGATAGGCAGATATTCATATAATCACTAGCTGCGCTCCGCACTTTCTCCCGGATTAGTTTTCATCCTGTCGGATCGGGATTAAAAATATCCTATGTTAATCCTGGTTATCAACCATCTATGTGCCTAATTTTATCGAAATCTGTTCAGTAGTTTTTGCGTCAAAATTTACAAACATACATCCAAACAAACTATGCGTTCACGTATCTAATATTAGAAGGTTTTATGTACAGAGAAGAATAAGAACTTTATAAAATAAGAAAAAGGTGATAATTATATCTTAAAAAATCTCTTCAACCATATCTGCCTACCGTTAGATTAAGAGATATAGACAGCGTGTGTGAATAAATGAAAGTAGTATATAATACAAAATCAAAAATAATTCCCTTAATAAAACAAATATATATTTTATAACTATAAACTAGTGCTTTACCGCAATCCCGCCTAATGGTAAGCGGTGATGCAATCATTGATGGTAAAACGCGCTACTTTACTAAGAGCCTATTCACTCAAAAAAAAAAAACTGAGTGAATAGGAAGGAAGACGGCAGTTGGGCGAGGTGATGCAATATAAAACCCAACAACACGACCAACGCTGCTGCGCCAGAGGGAGATCCTCCACGACCAAACTCCCGACACAACAACATTTGGCGCATCGTACCCGGGACACATCGCAACACAACTGCCCAAAAATCTGACAACCAACACCAAGGATTAACGCATTACCCAAAACTAGATGTCAGATGGACTGGGAATCTCTTCATGTACAATTCTAGTATTCGAACACTTTCAGTTAGTGTTGCGAAACAAGCAGATTGATTCAATCCAACATTAAAAATTCAGAATGAATATATCGTGTTGATTAAATTAAGCTTAACAATGAACCTGATGTTATCATACTTCGAATCTTAGTGGCATTTATTCAGGACACAATACAAACATGACATGTTTTTCGAGTACTTCTTATATTAAACAAAATCGTGATCGCGTCATTATAACAAAGTATGATAGCTGTTCCCCTTACTTTGTCCTACAGTGTACAATAGTGCAGAAGTAGATATAATCGGTGAGTACTGAGATATTACACTGTGGAGCATTTACACAGATTCTCCTTTGAGATATCGTAATGCACCTTGCATAGATGTACTCATTTATTGAACCAATTGCACTGTGTACCTAGTGCGAGAATTAAGGCCTGCTTGCACCACAGTCCACAAATCCTTAATTACAACTTGCTCTTGACCAAGGCTTCGCTCGCATATACGTAAAAAAAAACAGGACAAACCTAAGGTTTTTCAAACCTAAAGGGATGTAATTGATCTTGACGGCAAGGTTCGTGCTTGGGTCGCGGGTCGACTCCCGCTCGAACAATTATTGTTGTCTACAGGCAGTTGTTCGGGTCTGGCTGTTTTTTTTTTTTAATAGTTCAAACTAGTGCTTGACTACAATCCCGCCTGATGGTAAGCAGTGATGCAATCGTTGATGGTAAAGCACACTAGCTTATTAAGCCTATTCACTCAAAAAAACTGAGTGAATAGGAAGGAAGACGGCAGTTGAGCGAGGTGATGCAATGTTTAACCCAACACGACCAACGATGCTGCGCCAGAGGATGATCTGGAGAGCCTTCACGACCAAACTCCCGACACAACAACATTAGGCACATCGTACCCGGCACACATCGCAACACAACTGCTCAGACCCGTTCTCCGTACGGCTTCACCAGACATCATGCCGGAACACGACGAATCGCTTGGCGGCAAGACTTTGTCTGGTGGGTGGTAACTTATGCCGGCGGCTGATGTTGTTGCCTACCACCGAGAAATCTGTTTGTGTATGTCAGCTTTAATGTTTTTTTGAAATTTTTATTTTTTTATTTTTAATGCTAGGTTTTTTCCTATGGTTTAGGATTATCCAGCATTGTTCGTGTTTTCATATATTGTCGTATTGTCAGCACCACTCTGTTTAAATACATAAATATGTTATACTAACAAAAGAAACTTGTTATGTTTAAACGTTTACTTTCGTGGGAAAATTAACTTCATGTTTATGGCATGTACTAATTAAGTCCGCCACAAAAAAAAAATGTTCTATTCTGAACAATACATGTTATACCTTGTTATTACAAAATGTTGCTCAAAATCTCAGAATTATAAAACGAAAGTTCATGTGAAAGTGAAAGCAGCTACATTTCAACAACTATCGGTCTAAATATGATGGTTTTTTTTTTATAAATTATAAACTAGCGCTTGACCGCAATCCCGCCTGATGGTAAGCAGTGATGCAATTGATGATGGTAAAGCGCACTAGTCTATTAAGAGCCTATACACTCTAGCCTTAAATACACTCAAATTCTAGTCCAACGGAAACACCGCCGCTGGTAAATTGCTCCAGTCCCTCGATGCACGCGGTATGTAAGAGGAGGCGAAACGCTTCGTGCGAATCGTAGTGGTGTTAACGACGTAAGGGTGGAAACTAGCCGTGCGACGGGTCGTCCGGTCATAGAATAAAGAGAGGGAAATACGTTATCTTCATACAAACGGACCGCGCGCGGCTTGTATGTGTGCGCCATAGTATCTATGCGTCGCCGCACGCACACCTACAATATTAGAGTGCCTATGACTGCGCTAGTCGCGGCTAGCACGGAACGAGGTTCGCGCGTCACGGCTTTTCGGCACATTCGCTAAATCACAGATTACAGAATACTACGTAGCTAAATTAAAGAACAATGTGTGATTATCGCAGGAGAAAGTATTGTTGTTTGTTTGGGTGTCTTAATTCATCGATTTCAGAATTGTCTCTGTTCAGATTACCTACTGAGTAGGAAAGGTAAGCAAGTCACTTATTCTTATAAGATTATAATTTTTACTTGATGATAAGATATCCACTTAGGAACCTACTTATTTCTTGTTATAAGTATTAGTTTTCTATCAGATAGGGGAAGTAGGTAGGCCTGTTTTCGTACTAGAATTTATTATTCACACAAATCAATGATTATAGGTACTTTTGATCTGTCAGTTGATTTGCCGCTAGCGCTCTACTGCTTTGTTTACATTTAGTTATGCCGATTTCTTAGTACCTATTGTAGGTAGGTATAGTAACTACTTACTTACAGTTATAAAATCGTTATTAAAAGTAAGTAAGTACCTAATTGACAATTTGTGAATCAGATAAATAAAGTTCAGATCTTAACAACAGAAATAATTAGTCAAAGAGGCAGTTGTCAGTATTTTTATGTTGTTTTACGATTTTAGGGTTAATAGATATGTTTGTGTTATATAAATTTGTATTAATTAAAAATAAAAATAAATATGGTCCTTTATGTGTACAAAACTACTAATAAATTACAAAATAAAAAATACAAAAAAACTGTGTATGACTATATGTATAAATACTAAGCAAATAATTTAAATATAAGCTCTTAGTCTATAAATATTTGTTAGCGGGTTCGGTGACAACCGAATCCGACGAAGCGTGAACAGTCGTCAACTTTCCGACCTTTGCCAATTTATAGACACTGAATTAAAATTTTGCTAAACGTGACAACCCTAAGACAGTAGGCAATTAAATCGCGGATTGGGTCGGAGATAACCTACTTCCCTCTCTTTATTCTATGGTCCGGTAGTGGAACGGAGATGGGGCGACTTGTTGTTACACTTATTTCGGCCTCAAGTTTAGCAGCAATACCTACTATCTGTCAATCAATTTTGGAAATATGTCACGAAATGAGTTTAGAATCAGCTGTCAACAGCGTCTATCCTTACCATTAGTTGGAATGACAGCTAATCCTCCTTCTACAAAGCTGTCAAAGGAGGAGGCGGAGCACGTGAGGGAGCGTGAACCTCAGCGCGCTCACGCCTCTAGCCGCCGCAGGAGACGCCGTAGTCGAAAGACAACATCTAGCTCAGTGCCAGTGTAGGCGCGGACTTGCGGGCGGAGAGCTGCCCACTGTTCGCCGCCGTTACAGTTCTATTACAGTCTCTTGGAGAGTGCATGGCAGGCCGTTACCTCCTTCTGCGAAGCAGTGATGCTGGCAAAGGATGAGGCAGAGCGTGTAAGGGACGCCCTGGTCAGGAGACCGCATCGAACTCCCGGCCACCGCAGGCGCGAACTTGCGGGCGACGAGCAGTGGGCAGCTCGCTGCCCGGTAATGACCAGCCCCGAGTCGACAGGGCGTTGTGTTTCACGCGTGCCTCAAAGAGATATCAGCACATCGTGACGGGGTCCACGAAGACCGATTCCCTGGCGCACAGATAAGTGTAGAAACAAGGGTGCGTTTTAGTCAGTAAAAGTCTGACACGCCTTTCCGCTCTGCTCAACTCATTTTACCTAAGTTTTCAAGGTAAGATGATAACAGAAACGCACTGCACGCACAAGAAATACGAATACACAGCAGGACATTCAAACATATTGAAATTTTCAATAAATGTAAGGCAATATACCTAAATACCAAATGAAGCTTCTGGTAAACAACAAGTAACCTCTTCCGCTCTCGGCGGAGTGGAAGGGCGTGTCAAACTTTTACTGACTAAAACCCACTCGTGTTCGTTCACTTGCCTGTGCAGCAGAGGCCAAGGTATTTCTTTCGATCAACCCACGGCCCTGGCCTATTCGCATTTGTCCCGATTTTACAACATGTTTAAAACTCATCCTAAAAAGCTGTCGTTAGGCTTTTACAGAGATGTGCTATGAAGTTATATTATGAGGATGTGAAAGCTAATCTATGCGACCATTTCCAGTAATGCTAAACTGTGTGAGTCAGATGCTACGCATATTAACAGAAGACATGGCTTTCATTTCCACTACTTACATTGATTTGGTTGCATTATTTCCTTTGTTGACCAGATTTATTCTTTGAACACATGAAGCGGCAATAGATAGTGAATGATGACACATTGGTCGTAGAACCGATAGCCGATTGGGCAGTAAGGTTCTGGAGTGGTGGCGACGTAACGGAAGACCCAGCTTAGCGAGGCCCTTAACAAGGTGGACCGATGACCTGGTGGAGGTCGCGGTAAGCTGATGCATGCGGGCAGCACAAGACCGGTCATTGTGGAAAGCCTTTTTTAGCAGTAAACTTCTATAGGCTGAAGAAGAATAGCAATATTCTTCAAATTGATATAATATTACGCAATTACAATTAGTCTTGATTATGTATGATCACTTAATGATTCCTTACTTTGAAGCTGCGTCAATTTCTTAGTTTAATACCAGTTCCGCGTTCATTTTACGCGTTTTCTTTCACTATGTCGTATAAAATAAGGCGCCAGGTTTGAAAAGAACAAACGGATTCCCTCTTTTGAACTTTCCGGTAAATGATGAATAAATTATGATGGGGCACCTTTTTCTTACACGAGGGGGAGCCTTTTAAAGCGACTAAAGGATCCTGCGAGCGGATTTTTTAAAATTCGCCTTAGTGAACTTTTTATTACGATAGCATTTCTAAGTATATTGGTGCTAATTAATACGAAAGACGTATTCTTGTAAAAAAATCAATAATTATTCTTATTTGCGTCTCGTTAGCAATCTAAATGGCTCGGCCTAGAACATCACATCAGATTCAGCAGAGTCCATAAATTCCAATAATTCCTTCAAAAATTCTCATCATCATCACCCTGCCATTTCCCCACCAGAAAGCAGTTGAGCACCAGTATATTATATATGGAGCAATTGTCTTTCTGATCTCTACAACTCAGTTATGTGACAACCAGCATGAATGGATAAAAAGAAACCGTGGTTCTGGGGTACAGGCAAGTGAAGGAACATGGGTGGGTTTTAGTCTTGTATCGTCGGTGTAATTTACAAACATTTAAGCACACACATAAACAGCCAGATCCGAAACAATTACTTGTAGTCCATACAAATATTTGTTACGAGCGGGAATCGAACTCGTGACGCAGCAGTCGATTGCTCAGCCACTGCATCAAGCATATTGTTAAAAACTTTTGATTTTGGTGTTCACATTTAGTTACACGTTTTAGATATGCCTGGTTCCTGTCCCGTGTGCTTGACGTTCAAGACCCAAATCTTTTCATTATGGGCACGCGCCATATGCAACGGCGATCTTACCTTCCGCCTGACGCAGGTCCTCACCGGACACGGCTGTTTCGGGAGATTCCTCTTTCGGATAAGGCAGCATAAAAACGCCAGGGTATCACCACTGTCTGGGTCTTCTTAAGGACATGGTGGGGGTCTGCCCGACTTGGGTAGAGCACCGCCGTGTTTCGTGGCGGCGATTGGTGGCGATCTCTCGTGTCCGACCGTGGTCCAGGCCATGGTCCGGAGCGAGAGTGAATGGCAGGTCGTCGCCTCCTTCTGCGAAGCAGTGATGCTGGTAAAGGAGGAGGTGGAGAGCGTGAAGGACAGGGAATCCTAGCGCCCTCGTGCTTTAGCCGCAGCATGAGTCGCCCTGGTCGGGAGACAATATCGTACTCCCGGCCACCAAAGGCGCGGGCTTGCGGGCGGCGACCAGTGGGCAGCTCGGCGCCCGGTCACGCGCGCCTCAAAATGATGTCAGCACATCGTGACGGGGTCCACGAAGACTAATGCCTCCTGGGTCTGGGCTGCGGGTTGGATAAAAAAGAAACCACGGCGCACAGTCAAGTGAAGGAACGCGAGTTTTAGTCAGAAAAAGTCTGACACGCCCTCCCGCTTCGCAGAGAGCGGGAGAGATCATTTAATAATTTCCCATCCACACAAAAAGAAGTCTGTTCATTAAACAACTTGTTCTAAGAACAAATATAATATTCTTGTTAGTGAGCAGGAACCATTGATATAATATTAAACTAAGGTAGATAAGTCACTAGCGCATTGAACTTGAAGCGTACAAAAGATTATAATTCTAATCTCTTGCCTTAGTCACTCTCGATACACTCGTAAAAACAAACAACAAACACTAACAGCGCAAATGACAAACACTAGCCATCTTTTTCTTCTCTATGCTTTAGATTGTGATTGTGTTTCTCACTCACACTGTACCAACGTGTGAAATGTACGCAGATTAAAAAATTTGCATGTGTGTGCTGCAGGCTGCTCCGATTGGCACATTTATTTGGGTTAATTTGTTAGAGCATATCATATCTGTTTAATATTATATCAATAGCAGGAACATTATATTTATACCACCCCACATAATTACATTTTTGTTACTTATAACAATAAAACAGATAGTCAGTTTCCATTTTAGAGAATATAAAATAAAATGAGTGAACATTTTTTTTCATTTCGCAGTAAGAAATGCCGTTAAGACTTTTATAGTTATTAAAGAAGACTCGTTTCTGTTAGCGCAGACAGGCAACCCCACCTCAAGCTCACTATAAAAACGCGGCCTACCCGCTCGTGTCTTACCGACCTACCGACCTCGCCGCCGAGGTCCATCGCGACGCGTTCAACGTAGTAGTCCCCTCCCCCGTCCTTTGTTCGATGACGGCCAGCCCGTGCCGCAGCTGAGCCAGTAAATATAAATTCCCAACTATGACCTCTGAGTTTGTTTCGGACGTTTCTTCTCAGAGCTAGGAAACGCCGCGGTCATCAAACCGAAATAAAAATAAGAATTCGATCCAGCCGTCCCCTGCTGTTCTTCTAGCGACACCCTAAGCCGAGGTTCGTACCCCACAGGGGGTGCCCTTAGCGTGTAGTCGCTTAGCTTTTAGTAGCCCTGGCTGGAGGCTTTAAATTCACTTAAGGCAGCCACAGGATAGTCCGGTTAACTAGTACCGGCCTCTCAAGGTCAACTAGGAGATGCCATATTAAAAAACAAAAAAAAAAAACGCTCGTGGCTCTCTTTCGACAACGGACACTCGGACTGGTAACTTCGTGCAAACTATAATGTAAGACCTATATTTTCTATATTAACTAAGAGCTAGCTGCTGGCTATTGTTTGACATATTGTTGTGTGCTCAGTGATTATTATTGTGTTCCTATCTTAATTAATAAGTTCTGGTCATAATTGTAACTAATATGGATAATACACGAACATTGGGTGATCTGACTTGTTTCTTTTCATAAATACCACTTCTGATCGCTAACATATGTACAACATTATACTCTCCTTGTAGGTAGATAATGGCGCCGATTCTGCCGCTCACAAACTAAACTAATTTTAAGTTGTATTCTTTTTCTTTCCGTTTCGTTAAGACAAAAACAGAAGATAAAATGTCTGTTTAGACCTGTCAAATGATTGCGCTCCTGACGTAAACTGGCGTATATTTAGTCGCCATGTTTATAATCGCGTCTAAAATGTCTATCTTCTTCTTCAGCCTATAGATGTTCACTGCTGGAAAATGGCCTCCCCCAAGGCTTTCCACGCCGACCGGTCTTTTGCTGCCCGCATCCATCGGCTTCCCGTGACCTTCACCAGGTCATCGGTCCACCTTGTTGGGGGCCTCCCTACGCTGCGTCTTCCAGTACGTGGCCGCCACTCCAAAACCTTACTGCCACATCGGCCATCGGTTCTACGAGCAATGTGCCCTGCCCACTGCCACTTAAGTTTAGCGACTCGCAGAGCTATGTCGCTGACTTTGGTTCTTCTGCGGATCTCCTCATTTCTGATTCGATCACCCATCGGCCATCGGAAAAAAAAACATCGGAAAAATGTCTATGGAGTATCTTAATTTGACAGGATTAAATTAAAATGTTATCTTCTATCCTTTTCTTAAAGAAATGAAAAGAAAAAGATGCACATAACTTAAAATTAGTTTATTTTGTAAACAACAGAATTGGCGCCATTATGTATACATAATCTGCCTGTAATGTTCCCACTCCTGGGACACAGGTCTCCTCTCGGTGAAAGGGAGGGGGGCGTAATCAGGCTCTTATTAAACTAACACGCTTTACCATCAACGATTGCATCACTGCTTAACATCAGGCGGAATTGCGGTCAAGTACTAGTTTATAATATCATCATTCTCCTGCCCTTATCCCAATTTATTTGGGGTCGGCGCAACATGTCTTTTTCTTCCATACATCCCTATCAGAAGCCATCTCGGCAGTCACCCCCTTCTTAGCCATATCAACCTTCACACATTCCATCCATCGTTTCTTTGGTCTTCCCCTACTCTTATAGCCATCAACATTAATAATTAAAACTCTCCAATATGTAAAAAAAATATATATAAAAAAAACCTACCACCGATCGATCACTTATACACTAGATACAAAGTCTCGAACAAAACTCTTATTAAAAATGGCGACAAGTATTAAGCAGTCTAAAGTAGTCAAAATAAATGTACATTAAAATAAAATCAATCTTAAGTGCAGTGTATGAAGTTCTTATTACAAAGCAGTGCACAAAAAGCCATTAATTTTTACGACCGATCAAACATCAAACCGAATTTAACCTTACACGCATGCATTACAGTCAGAATTATAAAGTAAGTATTAAATGAAAGAAGCACCCAAGTGCTGTGTTGTGCGCTTGTTCAGTTCAACCTTCTTTTTACGTTTATTGTGAATCTAGTGTATAAGTGATCGATGCTACCACCAATGTAATCATTCGAACATTTATGACCCGATTACCTTTGTAGCAGTATCTACAAAACGCCACAAATGAATAACGCGTCATACTGACTTCACACGAATTCTACATCTCGCAATTAGAGTTTACCGTGCAATTAGCATACATACAACTTGCCAGTTTCAACCATTGGGCAAGTGGCCCACCAGACATAACACCCGTCTGGTCGGAGGATCCTCCCTTTTCTACGGAGGATGAGTGAACCTTACTCTCTGTTTCTCATGCTTCCAAACCTTTTTCACAAACTAAATATAATTATTTTAAGGTTAGTGCAATCTTAA